>JTDE01001721.1:95775-107602 GCA_014338405.1 Paragonimus skrjabini miyazakii | reverse complement strand
TACTTTCAGCCCGTTTTTACTGTTTGCAATAAGTCGACGAAGCATACTGAGTGTGTGAACCCCAGTTGTGACTGGAGTTAAGGTTATCCCTCTCGCAAAAGCCTGTGATCCTTTTCTTGCAGTAGAGGCTGCTATCGAGTGATCCTACCACTTAGGGATGGCCCCCTTCGTGCATACTAGTTGAAACAATTAAGGCTAGGTGCCCACTAATGTCAGCACTTTTTAAAAAGTGCCAGTATTAGATCACCTGGGCTAGCAGCCCTGTTACATTTCAGAGCCGTATTGCAATGGCGCACCTCAGCTTCAATGTGCGCTTTTAAATCCAAATGTTACAATCCAAGCATATGACGATAAAAGCAAAGGACCAGTCAAATAGGCTCTAGATGTTTTGCTTAACTGTCTAACCTTCTGGACTTATTATGGATGAACGTGCCATCTGACTTGCTGATAGCTGGACTCCCGGAACCAGTGACAAAGATTGGCTTCAGCAGTCCGCCAGCATTAGTTGAAACAAACAGTTATTGCTCATCGAAGTGAAGAACAAAGGGACAATGTATCACCATGTGATCTGAATCCAAGCATGTACTATGATAAGAACGATGGTCATGAATGGAACTACGCCATCTGTAACCAGCAACCGTGTAGCATGTCGAAGGAGAACACAAAGTAAGGTAATGATGTACACGATTTTCAATGGTCTGTTGACCAATCTGTTTCAGAGTAAGAAGGTTTCGTGCGTCTGTACTAGAGATCGCATTCCAGGCGTAAGCAAATGACAACAGAATTTGAAGACTGAGTGGTAAGCAGTAAGTTTTACCGAAACAACGTTACCATTGTTTGCTACATCTATGTTGGGATCTGTAGAAGGATAGCCAGAAACAGAGATCAAAAGGGGCCTGAAAGCCGAGCCAGGTAAGATGGTGGGAATGAGATCAGCGGTAGCGTTTTAGTCTATCCACTCCGCCGTACGCAACACACGGAGCGATCCGGCTTATACTGCAAGACGAGTTGGTAGTTTTGTGACTATTCACAGTTGTGCGTGGATCGATATATTGCCACAACTAATAGAACTAATAGAATTATTAAGTGATTAATAGACTTTTTAAGTAAAGCATTTGGTTTAGAAGCTTGTACCGTGAGCTAAACCTGGTACCTGTTCCTTTTAAAGCCACTCCCCAACTTGGAATATCAGGAGGCTGTACCTCGTCAGACCTTTAACTGTTCGCATGCCTAGAATGAGTTACGCTGTCAGTGTGCTCGTCATACTGCCCTGTTTAGCCCAACGGATCATTAAGGTGTGCAAGCTGTTACACTACAAGGTGTTTATTGTTATGTGACATGAATTCACGTGGACTAAGTATTACCTAGCCGTTTACACCTGCGCAGAAGCGGTCGTTGAAGTCGAGTTTGAATCTAGGACGTAACTATTGGTATTTTACTCATGAACCACTGCGAACAATAATTTTTCGAGTTCACTTGACATCTGTATGAAACAAGCACACAAAAAGTTTAATTTAAGAGGCGACCTGACTCGGTGTTAGCTTAAATGTCAACTTGTAAGGAGGAGCTACGTGTAATCGAAATGAGATAATCTGCTATGTTTACCGCGCTCACTGTAACTGGTGGTAGTAGGTTCATCTGTCATTACTTGAGTCGCAAATCACCGTTGATTCCGTTACAATTCTCTAGACCGTGCTCACTGCCACGTTTAAACTAGGTCAATGTGAAATCGATTATGGATTGGAATGTTTTTAAGCATTCAATTCACTCATCCACTCTATCATTAGTGGTAGTATATTGTTACCCGTGAACAATGTCGAAAGTTAGATCTACCTAAACTACCATTGAGAATCGGTAGATTAATATGCAACTTAATTTCGTGCTTTGTTTGGTTAGTAAGGTATATTGTAGATGTGCTTCAGTTTGAATTCAAATTACGCACATATTTGTTTGTAGAACCAAGAAGACCATGGGAATATGTTGATTTTGTTTACAAGGGTTGCAGATCAGGTCATTGTGTTATTCATCGAAAAATGAGAAGTTTCAACATTGTCATACGCGCAGTTTTGTCAATCTTACTATCAAAACATTTTCTAAATGTGACACTCATTAAAGAAAAAAGAACTTTTTATCCAAACTACTTGAAACGGTGCCCCTTGACCTAGAAGAATAAGACGTATTTTGTAAGCAGCAGGTCAGTTCTAATTGCTATGAGGAGGGTGATCAAAATACCATTTTCAAAGGAAAGTCTGTAGACCTTGATAGAGCTTTGGAGTTTTTTGCAACAAGATAAATAACGTGGTCAATTATCATACAAAATTCGTTTACAAACTTGTGAATTTGACAGAGCAATTAACTAATTTGTCCCAAACAGCTAATTTTAGTGGTTACAGAGCTGTGTTCAAGCCACTTCAACCCATAACTTTGGATATTTAGAACAGAGTAATTGGAACCAATTTATGCAATTTCTGGAGGTTGATGACTCTTGAGCAACGAATGGGTTCAAATGCAAATAATAAGACATAGAGCAATCACAAATGACACTCAAACTAGTCTATCATGGACATTCCAGTTGAGAATGATATGATGTGGGGTTAATGAACAATGAACCAGGTGTGTTGTCCCTGCGTGTTTGTATGTGAGCAGGCACGTCTTTGTTGCCCGTCACTAAGCAGAGCAACTAACGGTGAGATGCTAAAAGAACAGAAGGCGAAAAGTATACGGTCTGCTTGAGATCGCACAATATGCACTTGGGTCACCCCCTCATAAAAAAGTATTCGCAGAAGGTTTGAATGGTACATAGGCGTGATATTTATTTTGAATAGGTTCATCGATCAGTTCTGCTGGAGTGCCAAATTCGGTGCTCATTGATTACAACACTGGTTGGTATGCTTAATTCATAACGCACTAGTAAGATTCAAAATGCGTCTCTTTCCGTTGAGGAACAGGACAATGAACGCGTCGGTGATGTTCACTTTGTGGCACTTCTCTATTATAAGTTTTGTGATTGGAAAGGATTGGTTTTCGTTTTTAGGGCAGCTGGTACTTTTAAAGTAGCCATGTGGGTTTGCAACCACTTCGGACGGTGTTCACTGATTCGGGTATCTTAATTTCATAACAAGCGCCCTTCCGCTATGACTTTATATGTTTCCTGATACATCTACCGCTCGATTTCCTCTAGTTACATGTATGGATGTATCCAGATCGTACAAAAATGATCCGGAAGACGTGGCATAAACTGTATCCTTCGATTATTCATGAACTGAACTAGTTGTGTTAAGCTCCTTACATGGTCAGTTGAGTGTAGAGAAAAAGAGAGAGTAAATCTTGGCGTCTCTCACTATTCAATACATTCTTTACTGAAGAATTCCGTTTTCAAATTCTGCAAGTTAAAGGCAATAGACGATTTTGTAGCATTTCCATAAACCTCTCAATTTCTGAGTGCCATTAAATCAGTTTTCCTTATAATCCAGTTTGTCATCTGATAAGCGGATAAACTCATAATTACTTCGAGCCAGTTGTTGCGTTAGCTTTGGTTGAAATTGACCATGCTCGGCAAGTTAAACTTAAGCACTACCATAACGTATTTGGAGCATAGACTCTGACCATTCTGGTTCATTGGTGAGTAAGCCAAACCTGGTGAGTTATTATCAGTAGAATGAATGCGACGGTTCATGTCCACCACTCGACCTTGGGACCTGAAATAGAAGCCTCTCCTACACTTCGACCGCATAAATTTCCTCTATTGGTGTTCGGACTGCTTTTAAGAAGGTTTAGAGTCTACGCGATTTAAAGAGTGCCGAGGTGATTGGACTTACTCGACTGGATATTGTTCGTACCAGTCGTTCTCATGTTAGCTGGTTTTTCTTTTCATGTTTGTCATCATTAGCATCAAAAACATTATTGATCTAAACTTGTTGTGGTTGGTACGAGATAAAAACCTTTCGCCGTCCAATTTCCTGCTTTATCAGCTCAAACTACACCCAGAGACATAGTTATGGGGTCAATAATCATGTCATAGTTCGTTTCACAGTTCTAGGCTATAAGTTGTCTGCTTTCAGGATCCACTGGAGAGTTTCTGAACTTGACCGAATGTTGTAAAAGTGCTTTGACATATTTATAGGTTACTCCATACAGACGTACTACTTTGAACTCCATACATACGACACACGCGACGTCTGTTGTGCTACGGTTTTGGGAAAGTCAATTACATTTTATGAGCAGATGCCTTCTTGGAGTGTGTGTGTGTGTGTGATGGTATTGCGTGTATGTGTATGTGGATAGATCTATAGTGTAAAACGGATGAGCGATCCTTAGGTCTGACGAATGGGATTACTTATACTTGTTCTACGGCAAGACGATGAGTCGTAGGAAGCTCGGTGTTGGCATTCAGGCGAGTGAGATCGTTAAGCGGTCTATTTCAATGGGTAAATGACAGTAAACGAAATCCATGAGGAAAGTAGCTCCAGGTGAATGAAACGTAGAGTAACACAACTTTTTCGTGACATTCTGTCATTCTCAATCCATTGGTTAAGGTATACTAACGACCAGTAACCTTATATGGGCGAGGTAGGCGTAATATCGACAGACTGATATATGACACAACAACAGCCAGTTCGTGGGTAACAAAAATTACTGTTGAGTAGTAGGAAATTTTTGTTTTCCATGTAAGTTAAACATC
The DNA here is from genome assembly GCA_014338405.1 of Paragonimus skrjabini miyazakii. Taxonomy (NCBI): domain Eukaryota; kingdom Metazoa; phylum Platyhelminthes; class Trematoda; order Plagiorchiida; family Troglotrematidae; genus Paragonimus; species Paragonimus skrjabini miyazakii. Next base: position 102,921 of record JTDE01001721.1, on the reverse strand, counting down.
ACAACTAATCTTAGCCGTCGCACTCCCATAGACTTCAGTCATTCGTTTTAGAAAAAACACTAAACTCGAGTTTTGCTCATGTTGAAACTCGTAGTGTATATTCTTGTCACGACCAAGGGTGAGCACGGTTACCTTTGAGCGAAACACCTCACTAAAATACGTCCAAACAATTCTAAAATTTTGCCGCATGTTTGTTCCCGGCGGAGATATCCGCTGTTTATCTCGGTCCTGATATGAAACAGAGCACGGCTGACGCTTGTGGTTTTTGATAATTATGTATATTAGAAGTAAAAAGGTGTTTTGGCGAACAGTCTGTTTCCGGTTATTCATCACTGGGCCAATTACATAACATTTTATATCATTATGGTTGTCAAGTGATCAAAATCAAAAGCAATTAGTCATATAATTGTCACGAGATTGTGAATTGGAAAGCAATTAGGTGACAAAATTGACCACCGGGGGTGTCGAGTCAGTCACGAGAGGTCATGGTAACCGTAGGGCCTGTACAAATTTCTTCTGAGCACACAACTGTGGATTGCGCAACCGAATTCCCATCAATTCCGCGGTAGCCAGAATACGAAACGACTCCTTTGGATTAACGACTGAGCAAGCGGTAAATGTGCTGGAAAGCCACTTCCGGTGTGACTTGGTGCCCTGAGTCAACAAGGTGCACCAGCATTGCACTCGAAATGGACCTCACCTCGTCTTTAGTCAGTCACGCGGGGTGGTGTTTACGTATCCTCTGAGAAAGTCGCCTGGTTGTGCCACCAACGTAACCTGCTCCACAGGAGCATGTGAAATAGTGAACACAAAATGAGGTCACATTTAGGCAACGTATCTTTGAGTTGTACGTAGATAACCGGGTCGGATCTAAACGAGATTCGTAGTTGTGCGGCACTGTAGGTCTTTTCAATTGCATTACTTATTCTACGAGTCACCAGTTAAGCCTCGCCTTTGTAGTCTAGCGTCATGCAAACCAACTTCTTTTCCGCAGATGGGGGCTGAACTCTCGGTTCTATCAGTATCACATGTCTAACCATGAAGTTTACAGAATAGGCGTTCTCTGCGAATATCCGTCGTAAAAACACCATCTCCGCCTCAATCATGTCGTCACTGCATATCCTCATAGCTCTCTGTGTTAAACTATGAACGAGGTTTCTCTTCTGTTTAAGGGGTACGTAACTGAAAAAGTGAGTATACTGGCCGTTTCAAGTCCCCTTCCTATGAATACTCCCCCGAACTGAACCGTCTGCACGACGACTCAGTGCCACATCCAAAAAGGATATTCGTCCATCTTTCTCGGCCTCAAGTGTAATGTTGAGATTAGGCTGTGCTGTGTTTGCCACAGCAAGTGGGCTATCCAGATCCACAGTTTCGTCAACTACACAGATGATATCGTCTACGTACCTCTTGTGGAGAGTGCTATTGTCAATAAGTCCACGAAGCGTAGTTCTTTCCAACATCGTCATGAAGATATCTGCCAACAATCGGCCTAACGGTGACCCTATCGCAACACCGTCGTTCCGATGGTACCTTTTCACACTAATCTGAAATTGTACATTCCGCGTGCACGTTAATATCAGCTGTTCGGGTAAGCCTATATTTAAACCTTTGGAACGAATATACCCACAGAGGTAGTCAACGGTTTCCACAAGTGGTACATTCGTGAACAAAGAGCTGACATAAAGGGAAAACACTTTTTTGTTTCTTACGTTCACAATCTCGTGACGTAATTATGTGACTAATTGCTTTTGATTTTGATCACTTGACAACCATAATGATATAAAATGTTATGTAATTGGCCCGATGATGAATAACCGAAAACAGACTGTTCGCCAAAATACCTTTTTACTTCTAATGAACCGATGGGGCTATTCGAATTCTGTATATGTCCTAAATGTATGTTTACTTACCCAGAGTGAAACACTGAGTTTTGTTGGGTACAGCCAATTCATTACCAGTTCATTCGACTGAGCACAAGTTCATGGAACATCATGGTTGTCTGTGATCAAAATTTGACAATCTATTGAAATATGGAAGACAGACTGATCAGCCACGATTTCAGCACAACAATTCAGATGGAAGTGTGTGTACAGATGCTCGGGAGTGAACTGGTCAACGACGATATGGGTATTTCTACATTACAAAGTGATAGTGACTTAGTTTGTTTGAGTTTTGTTTCCATGTTCACATTTTTCGAATTGACCTAAAAGAACTGATTACAAGAATATTGGCCGTCAAAATTTACCGTCCACGACAATAATATTCCCACTGACCGTTTCACGGTTTGTCCAGATTGATCGTTCTGTTCCTTTTTAAGTCAAGCTGAGTGTTGTACTGGGTATCTGATGTTCAATTGAGCGGAGCGATTGTAGATTCAGGAGGCACCTATAAGTCGATTTACTAGAGGGTAAACGGTATACAACAAAACGTCATTAGACGATTACGGTCGAGAAACGTGCGCATATTCTTAAGAGAGTAAAGAACCGAGGGCAAAGACCGTTCTCTTTGACATCCTAGGTGCAAACCGGCTGACCAATGCCAACTGAACTTTGATCACTAGTATATCCGCAGATGTGCACTTAAGGGTCCGTGAGTGTTGAGCATTGGAAGTGAAGAAGTCCAACTTTAAAATATGCCCAAACAAACTTGTCAACTGTTTTCAAAATTTGATTTGCACCCAGTGCCATTTTTCTCTAACTAGTTTTACTGTTGCCAATCTACTCATGCTAGAACGAGACACGAGTGCCATTTCAATAATAAAACGCCTTAAGACGTTCAAAGCATTACGTGGTGATGGCGGTATCATGAGGAGGTTTGTACAGTGCTCATCGCTCACACAGTTCCAGTCAACCAACCGAGGACAGTCGAATAACGCTCTCTCGTAAAAAGTGATGCACTTGTGAGATAGGGGTACTGTAATATTTGGATCGGGGACTTCTGATAGTCCTAAAAATCGTACTTGAATTCGAACTTCTTGCCTAAGTAATATGTAGATCTCGAGCTGACTGCAATAAGCAGCTGCTAATCATGGTAAAATAACGCGAATTTGTCGAGTCACATCAGAATTAAATAGATCACAGTCTATCGTTGATTGACGTCATTGGCGCATGTAATGCCACAAGCTCCAATCCAATTAATCACCATAGCAGCCGTGAGCCCGTCCTGAACGTACAGTCTCTCAAGCCACTGCCCACCCTAGCAGTGACGTGGAATATTCCAGAAGGAAACGTTATTAAGAAGGTTGAAAAGTAATGAAAGAAGACTAAGCTGAAGAACAAGAAATGGTATGAATACAGGCACGCCATTGGCTGCGGCACGTCGTCATTTCCGATAGCGATTTGAATGATCACGATGACCCACTTTGCTCAGTGGAACGGTCAGGGTCTTCATATATTGTGACCACGTTGTTGCTTGACCACCACGTGGTTTCACCCAACTGTTGGTGGTCCCAGTATATAATGCCCGGTACAGTACACGATCAGCTGGTAGACAGAGTACGTGACCTAGCCATCGCAGGTTGTGCAGCGTGAGCAATTCACCAACCGATCGTTCATTCCGAGCGTTCCGGAATGCGCACACGCGATTGGCGGTGTTGCTCACGCGATCGGTCCACTTAATGGGAGCTAGCTGGCGCAGACATCAATGATCAAGCACACGAAGTCTGTTGTTACCTTCTTTGCGAATAGGCTACGTTTCTGAACCATACAGCAAAACAGAAGGTACACAAGCATTATATGCCCTTCATCTTAGCAGCAATCGAACGTCTTTTCGATGCCTTAGATGACAGGGGCAGGCTATCTCGTCAGCAATATTACCGGCTGACAAGATAGTGCTACCCAGATGTATGAAACTGCCCACGGTCTCGAGCGGATTACATGCAATGAAGGAAGTAGGAATGGAAATGCCACAGTCTTGAAGCATCACTTCACAGTTTGAAGGTAAGAAGCGCATCCCGTACAAACTAGCCGGTTCACCCATCTTGTTCAGTATGGTTTGCATGTTTTTGGCAGAGGGACTAAGTGAGAAAATGTCTTCCTCATACTCCAGATCGGTTAACCAATCGTCACCAAGAAACTTAACACGAAGCTCACTGGACTCCTCGAGCACACCTTCCAAAATGTCGTCAATGACAAAATTGAACATGAAGGGGGAGATCGAACACTCGACGAACACCACTAAAAGTGATGAACGCCCGAGACAGTTGTCCATTTACTCTCACCCTGCTTGCAGAGTGATAGATTCACGTATTTCCCGGGCACTCCGTTGCGAAGCAGATGGTTCCAGGGAACGTTACGAACAACTGGATCGAAAGCAGCCCCAAGGTCTAAAATGATCACGACCGTCGGTTGTCTGTAAGAGTGCCGATATTCCAAGATCCGTCGCAAGGAGGAAATGTTGTCGACACACCCACGACCGCATCGGAATCCTGTCTGATCTTGGCATGTCTGACTTTCTGTGAGCTTAGAGAGCCAACGTAAAATGAAACAAGTGAGTAACTTGGACTCAACAGACACTGTGATTGCCACATAGACTTCGGGCCTCCTTCTTGGAGAAAGGAGTTACTGTTGATAGGCACCAATCACGAGGTACCTCTTCAGTTTCCAAAATCGTCTGGGGGGAGTTTTGCCAGTTCTGCTATCAACCTCTCCTCATCATCCTTGAAAAGGGAAGGAGGTGGCCTGGTCCAGGAGCATTGTTACGCCTCAACAACCTGAGCTCCAGAATCGCTTCTGCTTTCGGCGGAGGGTCGTCTGGAACGCATTAACTGACCATTCACGTCATCCACATGGTCTTGTTGAGGCCAGCTGGACTGTTCCTCAAAATGTTCGGCTCACCTGTCAAGTCGTCGCGGTCGTCCGATCGTAAGTGAGCCATCTTCCTTACATATGTGCTCATTTACCCCAATTCGACGACTAGTACAACCATGAATCAGGGAAATAAACTTCCCGCTATTGCCATATACAAGGCACATACCATCTCTTTCGATTGTTCGACCAAGTAGTGCTCACGATCTTTGCGCAAACACTTAGTCAGCTTGCGTTTAACTTCTCGTCCGTCGTCATCATATTCAGAACCAGGTGGGATCGAGCGACGCTTGTTCATAAGGTTTATCGACGTGACAGAAATCCAGTTTAATCGCGATTGAACAGCTCCTTCGGAACATACCTGTTCACATCATGCTTTCGTAGCTTCAGCGATTTGTTCCCAGTATACGTTAGGATCACCTACCTGACTTAAACTGGACAACTTGTTCACCAACGCCTTCTGGTAAGCGTTCTTTACATCCTCATCGCCGGAATGCCAGTTAAGCACCTTGCACTTACGAGCGTAGGCCCTCTTGGCAAGTGACAAAACAAAACGGGCACGCACAACAGCATGTTCCGAGTCCAGGTGGTTGCTCCAAAAAGCATGACAATCCTTAACAGAGTGGCGCCATCTGCAACTGACTGCTATATGATCCAACTGTGTCCACGGCTGAGAAGCACACGGCAGTCTTCATGTAACACAGAACCAGGTGGAATTGATCGACGCTTGTTCATAAGGTTTATCGATGTGACGGAAATCCAGTTTAATCGCAACTGAACAGCTCGTTCGGAACACACCTCTTCACAGGAGGTTTTCGTAGCTGCGGCGATTTGTTCCTAAGGTTCGTTAGGTTCTCCCACCGAACTCGACCTGGGCAACTTCTTCACCAACGCCTTCTGGTAAGCGTTCTTTATATCCTCATCGCTCGAATGCCAATTAAGCACCTTGCACTTACGAGCGTAAGTCCTCCGGGCAAATGACAAAACGAAACGGTACGCACAACAGCATGGTCCGAGTTCAGGTAGTTTCTTCAAAAGGCACGACAGTCCTTAAGAGACTGCCACCACATGTATTTTACCGCTCTGTGATTGAGCTGTGTTCATAGCTGAGAAGCACACGGAGGTCTCCATGTAACACAGTGCTTTTGCCTGCGTTAGAATGCAGTGCGCGAACTGTAGAGACCGTGGAATGCACCATTGTCGGTGCGTTGTGCCCGAACACCAAACATATTTTCCCACCGCTTCTCTTCTGGAGAAAGAAGACCAAGCTGAGCATTCAAATCGCCTGCTAGTATGATGATATCAGAGTGTTTATTCTGCTTTAGAAGGTCAACAAATGTGTCATAGAACGCATCCTTGATAGCATCCGAACAACTGTGTGTTGGAGCGTACGCTGATGTAACGGAAACACAACGCTTTTCTGATTAACGTTGACGGACTTTAATCGATGCGTTGAGTCTGACAGCACACAAGCGACTGTTCGCTGGGATCCGGCCGAGCAAACATTGCTCTATTCTGGAACTCAGTGCGATTCCCACTTCAGTTTGACTGCGAGATTCAGCTTCGGCGTCATCAGAAACATTGAGAGAGAAGTGCTTGAATCGACAGTTATCTAGGGGTGAGGTCAAGTGTATAACGGTGCTAAAATCGTAGACTCGTGTCTCCGATACGCACACATATCAAGCTCCAGACTTGAGAGGGTATTTGCCAGAACAGCTTGCTAATCGACTTGTTGAAGAGTGCGGATATTGAAAGTACCAATGTTTGTGTCAGTGTTTTCTTGGACTCAGAAAACAATTGTCGTTCAAAGGCATATGAAAAGCAGAAGGGATAGGGGATAAAATAGTAGAAGTTGTGTTGGATGGATAATGTGACTGTCGGGAGAACGATAACTTCTGATACTTCCAGGTCGTTTATCACACTGAGAGGAGTTGACTTGAGGGACTCCACCCCGAGCCTCTGACTCAAAATTCTGACATGCGAGACAACAAGATACATGGTAAACTTGGGAGACCTTGCTCGGAGACAGCTGACTAAGAGTCTGACTGACTTGGCAGTGAGGGTCTTGCCTAGCCCGGGGACGCAATGAATAAGACATCAATGTATGATTCTGAGCACTGCTGCGTGCACTGGATTTACTGGAAGCTGCATCATGCTTTTGAATGATACCAAATGTTTTTCGACCGTTTCGGATAATACGCCGGCGGTCACGGTCAACCGTTGAGCGATCGGAGTGCTCTTTGTTTGAGGGTACATTACCTGACCCCCTTATTTCTAGTTCGGAAGACAGCAGTGTCGCAACTATACAAGTGATTCTGCTGTATGCTCATAGGATCGT
>JTDE01001721.1:43331-95675 GCA_014338405.1 Paragonimus skrjabini miyazakii | reverse complement strand
ATGACTCAAAAATCTGACCTGCGAAACAACAGGATACAGTGTTTTGGGGGGGGACCCCATCGGGAGCCAATGACTCAAAAATCTGATTTACTTGGCAGTGAGGGGCTTGCATAGCCCGAGGGAGCAGTGAATAAGACAATGTTTCATTCTGAGCATTGCTGCGCGCATTGGATATACTCGAAGCTATATATCAGGCTTTTGAGAGATAAATGTTTTTCGACCGTAATGGATAATACGCCGGCGGTCACGGTCAACCGTTGAGCGATCGGAGTGCTCTTTGTTTGTGGGTAACTTTCCTGACCCCCTTCTTCTTGATACAGAGGACAGCAGTGCCCCAACTATAAAGATAATTCTGCTGTATGCTCATAGGATCGTTTCTCGCTACCTGAGCACCCCTACGCGGTCAGTAGTGCGACATACAATCTTATGAGTGTAACTGCTTTCCGTCTGACTGCTCCCCTTTGACCTATGTTACAGGGTTGCACCTAGAAGGACCGAAGTCTTGGTCAGCATAACCCACCAGGTCAAAACAGCACATGAGCCCGACCACCACGTCAGTGTAGCAGAATAAGTCGCTCCGGTTGGCCCAAAGCAAAGAGAAACGATATGTAGTGGAAGATAGACCAATGAAACCGTCTGTCCAATCATGATAATGTATCCTAAAAAGACACCGGACTGCTCCACTGCCAAATGACCCTTTGTCTTGATTTGTGGATAGTTTAAATATAGAATAGGCTTTTACCAGAATTACCTAGTGTAAATTGGCATGTCCAACATAACTATGTTAATGTCCTTAGATTCTCGTTGACAGCGATCAGATTCTCGTGAACAGTATAGATCAAGGGCAAATGGCGCAAGTAGCTTGTATTCCAACTAAGTAAAATCTATAACACATGCTACCAGTCATGCACAGAACTCGGGCAGATTAATCTGTTCCAAAGATATATGCTGACTTGGTAATGAGATTTCAAAAACATGCTCACCACTCTCTCTTGTTGACAAAGACAGTAACGTCTAGTCGTTACGTGTGCAATAAGTTGATTATCGATTTTTCCAGTCCGACTGGAAGATGCTGACGTACATACATATGCACATGTGCACTTATTCCAAGTGGTAAGTATATTGCACGTATACGGGATCATGGCTGGGATGTAAAACTGACATTCAACCGTTATCAGATTAGTTCTGCTAAATGCCTCTCACAAAGTAGAGTAAACTGTCGTCCACAAAGTGCTAATCAGCAGGCAATGTTAGGATGGAATGCAGAAGAGTGTTTCCTTACGTTGTGTCCACAAAAAACGTTTCACCTGGGAAATTGTTCTCCACTTATAATTACAAGATAAATAAAAATATGTAGTGACAATCAAGAATACGTTCTGTATGATTGCCGTTTCTCTATACTCATTACTAACAATGTTGCGTTAGTTTATTTGTTAACTTATTTCCCATTTTTGCTCCGTCTTACCTGCTTTTCTAATGCTGAGGACTACCCCGCTTGTCGTACATTGCGATTTGTGATAGACTTCGTTAGAACTGCTGGATAGTGCAGAATACATGTTTTTTTCTGCTGTACCCTGACGAATTCTGTTTGGTGGGCGTCCTCTCGGATACTGCCTTTATGTCTCATCTCCAATTTGAGCTTCAGGCATATCATCACTTCTATTCAATGTCGTGTACTAATTTTGTCCCATAGTTCCGTTCGGCGGTGTATAGTGAAACGTGTTTGGAAGGTACCAAATACATAACTTTCTATCCGGGCAAACGTTCATTAAATCCCAGGCAACTGACCCTGTGTTTCGACAGTGCCGATACTTTATCCTTATTTCCTATTGTAGTGAAAAGGCGTCCAATAAAGCACAATCTTTATTGTCCAACACGCTAGTTCACATGCTTCGCGCGCGCTCGCGTTTATGGGTCAACATTCCAGTCCACAACACTCCCAGGTTTCCGTTCACGCGTCGTGTGCACTTCTGCCCGGTTTAGGTGTGTGATTGGCGCCTTCTACCCGGAGGTTTTCTGCCTGCTATTTCTCGTCCGTTGATCCGAATTCGTTGAGCGATAGCTTGTCCGATCGCTCGTGCTGTCCTCCGTCTGTCTCTTGTAGGCTTTGAACGTACTCTACAGCCGCGTCGAGATATTCCTGAGAGTGTTGGAATAATCACGCCTTCAATTTGGTCATCCATCCTATTTCGGCTGCCACGTCTCGCCCGTTGGTCCGATCCGGTCGAGCGATGACTCATCCGGTCGCCCACGCCGTTCTCCATCCGCTCACGGTGGGTTTTTGAACGCACCTCCCCCTGTGTTGGGGTGTTCCGCCGAGAGTTGGAATGCTCGCACTTTCTTCCTGACACTCCCCCACACTATGTTGAACATCTTGGTCGTACGGAGCTGTCGAGCAGCCGATTTTATGTTTACGAAGACTCATTAGGCCTTCAGATTTTATTTAAACCTTCTCTCAGTAGTCAATCTTTTGGCTGAATTACTGTAGTGAGGCTTTACTGCATTGTCTTTACCAATCAATGTTGTGTTCAAAGGGTTGTTGCTACTATGGCTAATTTAATACGGAAGCTGACAGATGTTGTTCATACATTCATCGCGATGAATAAAAGTGCCCACTCGAACGCAGTTGTCTTGGTAACTATCCAGTTGGTCAATAATCCAACGGATACTTAAGTTAGTCTCCGGCATCCGGTCTCAGCTGTTAGTGCGCAAGGTGACAAGCGATCTTGTAGCTTTTGTGCGAATCAGGGGGACTACAGCTCACAATATGCATTCAATCATCTTACTACTTACCCGTGCTAGAAGTTGTTTATATTGGGAATCGACGGGCAACTGAAGGAAATGTGGATTACTTCGTTTGAAGATCGGGATTAACTGTAAGGACTGCTGAAGTTTTCAGTTGTTGTTCTTCGATAACTGACATTGTTAGGAGGCCAGTACATAGTCCTACGTTTTCGGCCAGTGAGCTCTTCGGTTCAGCAGGTTATATGTTTTGGTGTATTCAAAACATACCAGTTTGTGACAATTTTCTAAAAGCGTTGTGGGCCAAGAATACGAGTGGCGTAAGGTTTGTTTATTCCGTTAACCAACACATAACGTATGGGTTTTAACAAAACATTTGCATATAACATTGATCCCAATACGTTACAGTTGCGACGGGTGCCAACGTCCAGTTCTTTTATGTACTAATAACCATTTCTTGTCAAACTGCGCTCCAATGTTTCTTCTTGTATCCCCCCCCGGTTACTTCAATGTCCGAATACATGCTCATGGCTTGCTACTGAGTAGTACTATGAGTAGTGTATGGCGATCGCTGCTCCTCACTACAAACGTTTCCGCCTCATTTTTCCCTGAGTGGCTACAACCTGTGACTTTCAGTGGCTATGCCGCAAATGAACACCTTCGCTCTGGTTAGGATAGTACTTCCCCGGAAAGCGATTGCACCCAGTTCTTCAGTAATAGTGGTTGTGGGAATATTTTTGCCTCTTTTAACGATCCGGTCACCAGTGAACTTAGTCTCGATGCTCTAACCTCACTAATTACTACGAGTACAATCCCTCTACTGGGCCGTTCAGTTCAAACAACACTTTAAGAAAATGTTTTGCCTCAAGTGAGTTACCCCCACTGGACCTGGCTGATGGACTCTTATCCAGTCATCAGTATACATTTATTTGTCAATGGGTTTCTGTCTTCTGTTTGGCTGTCTGTCACACCTGAGGATGAAATGACATTTGCTTTGGTCTCGTTTTCAGGCACGTTCGGTCCGGTTACAAGATCTACTACCTACAGTCAGAAATGATCTACGGCGATACGGTTACTAACTTCAGACACGCAATTGATCTTAAAACCCTACTCCTGTGGGCGCAAAATCTATTAGACCTATCTATCGTTCGGGTTCCTTGCAATTCTGATCCACTCTAGGGAACTGTGGTATGTTTGATGGGCCCGTCATCCTCGGCACATGTTTGTGCATTTCTGTTTTCAATTAATATCGTTCCTACTTGGCTTTTCCATAAAAAAAACCTGACGTAGAGCGGTATGGTGCAATCTGAATATCAAGCTCGGTGAACAACCTAATAACAGAACCAGAAATACCTTATTTATAATCTTTCCATAATGTCGTTCGACAACTTATGTTAGTGTTCTGGCTCCTACCGTTGCTTTTTCATGCTTTTGCACTCAAAACGCACGTATTTACATACAGCTGTTGTACTGTCTTCTGCAATTCCGGCTCTCTTAATTACCCACCGAGGATACAAACACTGCTACCAATTCTCGTGTCACGTTCACAGACTCACTACTGTTCATCGTTCGCGTTCGACTTGGACATGATCAGCAAACTAGAAGCCTTCAACAAACAGCTTCAATCTTTATGTCCAACACTCAGTAGTGGTTAAAGCTGAACATCGAATGAACGGCTCCTTGTATTGAATCGCCTCAGTGCCCTTTCTGGCTTAACCGGGTTATCACATGCAACCACCAACACCTCCTATACAACATTACTCTGCACTGCTTTCAGCCCTGCCGTCGCTGTCTCCCACCAATATACGAATGTCAACCAACTTCACAAAGCGAGTTTTGACTCCAAGAACTCAAACTATGTTCAAGAAGTCCTCCTGGGAAGTCCAAACTTCGACATCTTTAACTGACTTCGGCCAAAATAATGTTCAATTTTGCCACGTCACGTCTGAGAAACTGCTCATCGCTAGATACCCACCACAGGATGTAAGGAAATACACAACGTTCCTGAACACAATTATACAGGGGTAACACGTCCCCGTGTCCACTGCCAGTCAGGCGGCGTTGGTGTTTTTGCTAACATGTTTCGCGAAACATGTACCCATGTCCGGTCTTCCTCTCCAATTTCCGGTCTTCCTGACTCTGGGGATCGTCATTACTCTAGACTAGTGTCAGTCACTAGCGCCGCTGAATAGTATACGGATTTCGATGCCTCTGAGTTCATGAACGGACACTTTGGTAGTGGTGGAACTTGTTTATCAGTCATGATCATATTCGAGAGTTCAGAGGCTGAATTCGAACCGGCGACAAAAGCAGTATGCACTAACGCGCAAGCGCTCCACCATTTGAGCTAGGAAGCTACGCTGGGGACCCATAGACCTTACATATGTTACCCACACGTTCTACTTCCTCATATGGACTCCACCAAACGATCCATGAGATCAACTACCCTGGTGGGATTTCTCAAGCAGTCTACGTTGGAATTTACCAATCCAACAGTGAAATTGTATTACTAATAGTCTCTTATGATAAGATGAGTTGTAGATCTTTATGAAACAGTCTTCATTGTCTCATGTTCACTAACGTAATGTGTGAACGGCAATAACTGCTGAGGGTTTTGGTCCAGACATCTGCGGTATCAAACGTTAATTTAGGTTCGCTTTTTTCTCAACTATAACGCGTTATGAATGTGAACTGCCGCATAAGGGGGTGAAATTTCACCTCTGTTGAATTGTTGAAATCGAAAGTGCAATAAAGCATAAATTTCCTAAAGAAAACCCGAAGTTCCGTCAACTCAGCTTTCGGAAATGTTCGATACAAAGCAATGTCCGTGGTGGTACTCATATTACTATCTTTATTCACGCATACTTATTACAGTCCATTTGGTGGATACAGCTGTAGATGAACACAATAAGTCTGATTTTATAGTGATAATGTACAAGTTAACTTCCCAAATCATAGACGAAGGCGAACCCAATCTTACATTTCAGCTGCAAACGGATATCTTCCCGAAGGTACATATGACTAATATTGACAACAAAAATGTGAGTTTAACGCTGTTTTTTCACTACAAAAACAAAAATGTCTAATAAAGCTGAGTCTTAAAATGTCACTTACTAGGCGTCCTCCTTGATTATGTTATGTATTACTAACCAATCACTGGGAGCACACAGCAATGTACCGGTTATCTACTAATATTCCTTTTTGAGAGCTTAAATTCTCCCCGATCTGGCATTCAAATTAATTGCCAAACCAATAAGTCGACTTTCTCTACCAGTTTTAACTGTCTGCCAGGAATAAAAGAAGATTCACCGTTAGAAAACCAACGGTTTAAAACGTAAGATCCGACAGTCATCCTGCTGTAAGTAAATGACCACAGAAGTCAAAAGTTGTCTTCAAACAGATTGGCAATCATAAGCAAGCCTCAGCAATAACGTCAATTTTTGATACACCAATTCATAATTCATTAAAACCTGTTATGTTAAGCCTCATTAATGCTGTTACTTCACCCCACGCGTCACTATATCAACATGAAGGTAGGTAAAACATGCAAATCACCCAACGTGATTCTATTGAACTGAATTCAAAGCAACTGGAAGCATCATCTTTTGCAGTAAGCTCTTCCGTTCCTTTTAACCGCATGCACTGAGAGGCAACATGAAAACCTATTCGATCAATCGATGGAAATAACTAAAATTGGATAAAGGTAAAATTGGGTAGTACTGTTCCATAATACTCGAGATTATCATGCCAAACAACTCCGAGCACTGGTCGCGTCTCAGTGTAAGACAGTGAGGGAACTGAGAACGCATAAAGACATCGTAGGAATTCATGACAAATCAAAGGCGATTTCATGAACAAAACAAATTATATCGAAAAGATATAGCTGTACTTTGGAGACAGGCAGCAGTTTTTCTTTGATACGAAACAAGATAATGTCAGAGAACCAGAGAAAAGTATTACGGGAAAATTGTTCACATTATAAAAAGGAGTTTTAACAATAGAAAAGCCCAATGGCTTCAGGCAAGTGGATAGACAAACACCACGGTTGTATGGACTGCAAAAACCACACTAGTACGATGTCCCACTAATACCAAGTTTGTCCATGTCAAACTGTAAAAACCAGCAACTCACAAAATGGCTGACCGATCTGCCGGAACCAATTGTAGGGCGTCTTTGTAACTTCTGTGGGAGGTTAGCGTTGAGTTGTAACAATGTAGTACAGACATAGAAATCAAATATGACCGCATATTTTTATTTGATTTGGTCATCTTTTATAAATATTACGACAAAGGAAACAACTGAATAAACTTTTAATTATGCTGACTAGCTCAGTTTGTAAGAACTGGACATTTGAAAGGTCCTTTTAACATTTGTGCTTGTAATATGAAGTTCTATTTTCAGGTCTACAAACACCCCAAGATTTATGGTGTTCCTATGGTTAAGCCCGCCGGCCCCTACTCTACCAGACATTTCCGTGGCTTTTGTTGAAGGAAATGCCGATTCTAAGCATTTTAAAAGATACGCATGTGGTCATCACAAATAACTCAGGGGATGTGACACAGTTGTTAGCAGCACTAAAACCAGCACATCCAAACATGAAACAAGCATTACAATGGTATTGTGACCGCAAACGACGCCTGGGCTGAGCATTCATCTATAACGCATACTCCCGTACAGATAATGTCAAAGAGTAAACCACAAACGCGCACACTCATTTGCACGGCAGATATGCATTCACATACATCGGATGATAGTACGTTGTCATTCGCCTTGATACAACTTCTGTCATAGCACGTACACACTATTCCAATAGTTTCTTCTTGTCCGTCATCTTCCTGGCGTTCGGAGCTCGCCCTTTTGTCCTTGAATGTCACCTGTGGGTGATACGTTACTTGTGAGTAGTATACTATTCACAACGAAAATACCTGTCATACAACAATAGGAGCACCTTGATGAAGCTATATTCTTAGACGTTCCAATTAATCGGCCAGTCTGCAGAAAGCCGACAGTTACGGGTCAGTACAGGCAGTCATCAGTTTTTCATCCGATAGCATACAAAATAGGCTTAGTGCATGTCTTATTTCCGAGATGAAAATCATTATGCACTAGTGATAAGTTACAAGAAAAAGTTCATTTCCTTCCTATATTTTAGAAGAAAGCGACTAGCTCATACCGTTTAATGAGAAAAATGAGGAGCGAAATTAGGAAACTATTGAGTTGACAATGAACTTCAAAGTAACCGTTGGGAATGCTAATTAGAGTGATGAGTTTGCTAAACAATTAAAACAACACTGGGACGCCGTCACTTCAGGAGTTCATTCTGTCACTCAACCCCGCATAAAACAGCACACTGTATCATTCAACTTGTAGAGGCTGAGTGAACATGTCAACTCTCGTGTAAATTGCAATTTTTCATGTAGTTAAGTTGAACGCTACCAACCGATCTCTGGTTACTCGGATCAGTGAATAACTTCCAAAGTTGTGAATTCACGTGACCGCTAGCTGCACTGGGAATCTTAAGTAACCTTTCTTCAATCGCTAAGCAGTTGCTTGAAAAAGATTATAACGTGCACTTCAGTGCACTGTTCCATGCCAGGAGTCGACCGATGCTGCAGTTTGCTAGGACATTGTAAAATAAGTGTATGGGTGCGTCTACGAGTGTTCATACTTTGTTCTCTCTGTTTTGAATAAATGGATGACGGGAACTCAGTGTTTTTCACTGTCCACAAACAACTTGTGTTGATGCTCCAGCTGCCCTGATAGTTCAGAATGAAGCGAAAATGAATAATTGACAAAAAAGGTTATCTATGTTTGCACACTTGCCAGGGCCTTAGCTGTTCTGCTAATCTTTATATATAGTTTCATGTACGTCCCTGTGTTTGTAGTGAACGGAATGTTAATGTGGGAAACATTGAATAAGTTAAATCCTTTGGCTGTTTTTGAAGGGAACTGATTGTTTTTGATCAACTCACAGTGCCATTAGACAAATTACTGCAGAAAACGGGAATACACCAAACAAGAGTGCTTTGTATCAGCGGCAAGTTACTAGCCGTTGTCTCTCGCAATTCGATTGGCTAATGCTATCGATGACAGTTGTTTGAAATGGCAGATTTGAGATGAAGTAATGCATACTTTTGGCTAAACGGGTGCATTATTGGTTTAATCTCTTATACCTAGATATCTAGTTTGAAGGACTATGAAATAGTCACCTGTTCTTCAAAACAGAGGGCGTACGTATACGTATACAGTATGGGTGGTAATCAAGGATTTATTCCTGTATGCCTAAGATAATAAACGACACTATTCTGTTTTCTCGTCAAATAAGGATTTATACAATCATGTCACTTTATCAACACATTAATCAGTCCTTCAGTTTTCGTCGATAAACAATATTTTACTTTGGGCTGTTTTGTGATTACATACTCAACAGGCTTAAGTGTCTCGTCTATACTCTCAGTATCAGTATCTGCCTATCACTGTGCTAGTTCAGGTGTACAGTTTTCTGTTCACGCCGTACATTTCAGTATGTTTCACTGGGGTACAAATACTGAGGCCCCACAAACCTAGTCAATCATTAAAAAATGACAGTTGACGATCCAGGCGGATACAAACAGGCAGCCCACACACACAGAAATAAAATTATCTCCATTTCACACCCTGAGTTGACCGACCAGCTAACCGTACGATATGGTGGTTCGTACTGGTGAACGCAAGCTAGCACGATGCGCACGGTCATTTAGTCTACACATCTATGTTCCGTGTACACTCGATCCAGTAACAGCGAACAAGGTAATTTCGATGGCCAAATACTTGGGCAACCCAACGGTGCCCGTACAGTCGTCCATATGATTGGTCACAAAGAGTGCATGGCCTGGCATTCGTAAGTAAAGTACAATGGACATATTCCAAAATGGCTATATACTACAGGAACTGGCGTCGTCCGAAGTGCAATCACGAAACACCTACTCGAGACAGGCCATCGAGTTTGTGGAGATACTGCATTTCATATCATACATCGCTCTAGAACAAATCAAAACCTACGATTTGCAGAGGCTGTTACGATTCGTCGAACCAACCCGGTGTTATGTGTCTAGAAACAAATGGTAATTTTGTCCCATTCCCAAAAACCTCCCATTGTTCTGAACGTTTTATCTTACTTCCTACCATGCACCCGTCTAACCGTTTTGTTTCCAGTCAAGTTTAAAAGTACTTATTAACAATCCCTCCACTTTTCACTTAACTGCCCGTGGTCATTTGACCTTGTAACATAACTGTCTTTATAACCAGACGTCAAGATGGTACATTACAACGATCTGTTTATCGCAAACCAACTTAGAGTGGACAATATTTGCAGTTCTCCAGCTTCGCACCAATTGCTTATAAACGATGGCTAGTGAAAACGTTATTTCACCGAGCCAGAATGATTTGCACTACAGATCGATTAGAGAAAGAAGAAGAGTTTATTAGGAAAGAGCCAAAAGTGGTAAGCTGCGGTGCGCAGAAAAAGAACATATTTCTGCAAATTCAATTCAAAGGTGACCACTTGACTAACAACATCAGTCACAAATTGATATCGGCGTTGCAACGCACCTACCCAGTGGCCCAACTACGCATCCTGCTAAGCACTAGGGGCTTGTCTCTTCATAGCGGCGATACACAATCAACCGATCAGTCTGTCTCCCACATAATCTACCAGTTCAATTGCAGTTGCAATGACATCTACATAAACAGGACAGATCGGCGTTTGCATCAACTGATGGCTGAACACATTCCTAAGTGGTTATCAACGGCAATCTCAAAAAACGACCTACTGGCGGTAACAAGCTCGAAGGCCTCAGCTTCATCGATCGCCAAACACATTTTAGCAACCGGTCACCTAGTTGACCCTGTTAAATCGTTCAAGATATTGTTACATAATCGCAACCCGAAACTGTTAGTGATTAGCGAGACAATGCTCATCAAACAACATCGGCCAGTTTTATGTGCGCAGAAGGCGCTGACGCAATCAATCTCCTTGCCGTGGAACTGATTGAACTATTAGAACGTGAAAGGTCAGAATTATGTGGTTGGTTCGTTTAATTGTTGCTGCTATACGCAGTTTGTATACAAAATTGCCAGTTTTACGTTGGCGACTGATGAGAGTAAATCGAAATGTTAACATCTCGCGATATATGTCTTCTCTCAGTTTTGACTAAATGTCATTATAAGCTTCACGTTGCGTCATTTGAATGCCCTGTTCTCGAGTTTCGACCACTCTGACCTCGCTTATCACGCCTACATTCTTTACCATTATTGGAAGGCCTGCTTGCTATATTCTGATTGCACTAATTTCGCTGTAGTAACAGATGAGACGCGAACGAAATTTCGATGCACAAGACATCTTACGCTACACTGCTTGCTTTTTTCAAATTTATATCGGGGACCCACTGCTACAAACATTAAAGTACTAGTGGTGAAACAGAAGTGAACCAACACCAAATGCCAGACAAATATGTTGCCAGCAGAATGAACGTTTGTAAATCGATTAGTCAGAACATCATCCATATTGAGCTTAAGTATTGTAACCTAGTCAGCCGATCGATTCTTACGAGCTTACTGCACTCCGGAGAAGCAAATAGCCCCGATTAGTGATGTTGCGCGGTTGATCAGCGGGCGGCACAGAATGATGTCCTGGTTATCGAGTATTGGCGTACTTATGTATTTGTAACCGTTACAACGTACGTTAAAAGGTGAGTTAAGCTGACTTGTCTCACACTCAGTTAATGGACGCATTCCATCTCGGAATGCCAGTTTGCACTGGCTACGGCCGCAAGAGCTCGAAATGGTGTTTGTAATGGTTCTTGACACTTACTGTCAAACGGACACTCTATGACCGGTTTCATCTTCATTTGGTCTCACAAGGTGGAGAGTTATAGTCCGAATCGGAACAGCGACCATCTCAATTACGAGTCAAAGTCTTATCCATTCAGCTACCAGTTGTGTGAACACTGCTCGTGACATAAGACTTTGTATGTACTCCAGAACAACTTGTTTTTTATCCCGTGAGCATCTGGAAGCATTACAGACAACATTTCGAGCAATTAAGGCCGTATGTAGTGAAAACCGGCATTCCGAAGTGAACTGTGTCCATCCGCACTAACAGGGTGAAAAATAAATAGTGGCTCAATTACATTCAATTTTCCTCGTCAAAAGCCACGCTCAAAGACTAGTGGCCGAAGAGATAGGAACGTTGGTTCGTACCGCATAGTATTGCCGGTTCGATCCCCCATTCCGCTTGATGAGTTCAGACAAGGTTGAAACCACTCGTAGAGTGTCAGCTTGAGGATAAGCACTGCGATGCAAATTTCCGTTTCAACAGATGTTCAAAGTGTCAACCTTTATTCCACACACCGGAGGAAGTTGCGCACTACAAGTGACTAGTGCGACATAGCTCTATCATGAAGAAACAAAACAGAATTATGAAATTCGGGTTGATTAACTGCAGGAACCGTGTGCGTTGTTTTCGTTACACAAACTGGTCCGGAAATGAGACATGCTAAAGATGAAGTGTAACGCTATGGGACAGTTTTCAGATACGTTATCACCTCATGTCTGACTTACTCGATTGACGTATTCCAGAGGGAGTTGAACAGATAACGGTTACTGACATAAATAGTGATAACCTTAACGGTAGACAGTAAATATTATTTGCTGGAACGGTCTTTCAAATGTTTGAAAGCATCATTGTTCAACCAGATGCGCTCTACTCAGTTCACTTTTAGTTTGACTGAATTTGTTAGTACCGGAAAGAGTATGACTCATTGTTTCCTGTAAATCTGTTTTATTTGTCAATTCGTTTAATTTCTCACGGTTAAGTTTTTCTCAATTCTCACTTGGGGTGTGATAAAATACCTGGTTAGTCAGCAGTGGTGACATACACAACTCGACAGACACGGTAATAATGTTATCGATCGTCAAGTTGACTGTCCCAGTGTCCACTCAGAAGTTTAAGTCAGAGAGACGTGCTTGCAAGAATATCCGATGCCTACAACGTTGTTCTGTCCTGATGGTTGATTTGTTGCGCAACACCGCTAATCTGGGTCATTCGCTTGCTCGTAACGCGATAGAGTCAAACGTTTGTCCTGAATACACACGGACACTCCCATTTGTGAACGGTGGTTTGAACCAAAATAGGCCCATTATCACGGCAATCTTACAATGTGGAAGTCACCGATCCAAAAGCTGTACAATAAACAGAGTTCGTACTGACGAAAAGACAAGTATTATATGGCTCATCTGGAGTTCGGTGTCGACGGAACAGTTGCGCAAAATTGGCATCCTTTTGTCAATATCGTTAACCATATCCCTGGAGTCATCTCATAAGTTGCACACAAAGTCGACGGATTCCTGTTTTTCAGATATCCCTGCTCATAAATAGCATCAATCATTCATCTTCTAAACTGCTTGCTACCAATACGGCAATTCATATTGATGCGAGGTTTCAGTTTGAAGACGTGCAAAAAAGGGTGCGACTCCACCGAAATAAACAATTTCATACATCTAACTACTTTGGATTCTAAACGACTCAGTCATGCCTTGTCAGAGGAGGTGGGCGTATCTCGTTCACCAGAAAGAACACGTAAGGTCACGTTATTTTTCATCAGTGGTTCACACTGATGCTTAACTGCCACACAACCATGAAGAAACAAACCTTGTTTAGGAAGAGAGAAAAAAAGGGAGAGGGTAGGGGACCTGACCCCTAAAAACAGCTACGTCTACATTCAAACATACAACATCAAGGCGCCTACACCTTGCAAACAAACAAACAAGCTGTAAGTGAAAGTAAGGCGTCATCAGCAAGACAGCTTCCTCACGGCTTTCACTGCCCGCGTCATTAAGTGCACTCACTTAACAGACAACTCGGACAAACAACGACAACATCCACACCACTGAGCTCGGTTAGCCGCCATCTCACCTAAAGTTTCAAGCCACCGACTCTGTGAGTCGCGAGGGCTCCAACCCGGAAGACGAACCCGACCTACTGAAACCAAACCCTTCGTGAACGATTTCATTTGTCTACGGCAGGTCATCATCTATCCATCTCGCACCTTACGCCAGTCGGTCACAGCGTCGGCAAACAGTGCCCGGTGTGGCAGACGACTAGCTGGCATTCTTAGTACATGACCTAACCATCTAAGTCTGTG
Source organism: Paragonimus skrjabini miyazakii (assembly GCA_014338405.1). Lineage (NCBI taxonomy): Eukaryota > Metazoa > Platyhelminthes > Trematoda > Plagiorchiida > Troglotrematidae > Paragonimus > Paragonimus skrjabini miyazakii. Next base: position 81,750 of record JTDE01001721.1, on the reverse strand, counting down.
CGAATGTAGTGAGTGAATAAAAGAACTCGTTTGACAATCAGTGCCAAACACCCGCTTCCTAACCTCCTCGTTGGTGCTACCCGATAGGAGCGATTGAACGCAGACATTGGTGGTCAAATACCGGAAGACGGTCCACGTCCTCTACTCTGATCGGCCATGTTTCGCTGCCGTAAAGTAATACAGCCCTCACTGTCGTCTGATATACGTGACCCTTAAGCTTAAGAGAGATACCTTTCTGTCGTCATAAGTGCCTCAGATTAGCAAACACCGCTCTAGCCTTGGAAATATGCGCCTCTATTTCATTCCCTACACCTCCGCCGCCCAGGTATACAAACCGGTCAGCAACTTCCAGGACTTCATTATCTAACACTAAACCTACGTAATCACAGCAATCTTGCAGAAGTACTTTGCATTTCGAGGCTGCAAAACGCATTCCGAAGTACTTAGCAGAACGCGAAATTGCATTCAGCGTTGCTTGTGCAGCTTGAAAGTTGTCAAACAGCAACACCTTATCGTCAGCATAATCAAGATCAGTCAGCCTTCCACCAGGTAGGAGATCCACACCGGCATCATTTGAGTGACGCAAACAGTCCTCCATTATTACGTCTATGACGAAATTAAACAAAAAGGGTGAAAGGGGATAGCCTTGACGAACGCCGCTTCTGGTGCTGAAGCTGTCAGACAGCTCACCGTAAACCCTAACCTGAGCTGAAGTATGGGAGTAAAGCTAAGACAGTATGTTCACATACTTGGTCGGTACACCCCTCCGTTTAGGCGACTCTAAAAGTGTAGATTGATCCACCGAATCGAATGCACCTTTATAGTCGAGAAATACGGCAATTGTTGGCCAGCGGTATACATGACGCTGCTCCAAAATTTGACGAAGGGTAAAAATATGATCTATACATCCCCGGCCAGGACGAAACCCTACCTGTTCTTCTCTGGTGTTTAACTCCTGAACTGCAGTGAGTCGACGAAGTATGATGGAGACCAGAACCCTAGAAATGACTGGGGTCAAACTAATTCCCCTATGGTTTTCACAAGAGCTCCTGATACCCTTTTTGAATATAGGAACTTTTATCGCGTGACCCCAGCATGGATGGATGGTCTCCGTCGACCACACAGGTTGAAACAGCTGAGTCAAGGCCTCGACTAACACTCCTCCACCTTCTTTAAAAAGTGCCGGCACGAGATCATCTGGACCGGCAGCCTTATTACGATTGAGAGCCGAGATGCAATTGCGAACCTCAGTCTCAGTGGATGGTTCTAGATCTACCGACCAGGGCGTCACATCACAAGTTTGTGGTGGCAGCACGGTAGAAGCAGGAGGCCAGCTTAATTGACCTTCAGTGTTCCGCCCAGCGTACCAACCTTCTGGACTTATTATAAATTAGTGTGCCATCTGCCTCGCTGATAGCTTCAATGAAAAAATGATCTCAGTTGTGACACGCAACACGGCGCTCACCGAGAGGTCAAACAAGTGCATCGACGGGACATAAGCATGAACCGACCGTGACAACAACCTTGGGACCTGTCATAGGGTTATCAACACAATCGTCGGTCAAGATCGAAGCCAATTACTGTATTGATTTCGTATATAATGCCCTTCGACAACATACGATGTACTTTGTTATGCCTCGCTGCTGAGTCTTTTGCAATCAGTCGGGGTAGCTTGAGGTCGTGTTCACCAGCGATACAACACATACCATAGAAGAAATGATAGATCACTTACCTGAAACTAATTATTTCACGCCGTTGGAAGTTACTTAGCGCCGACGAACCGCCAATAAGGTAGGTAGACTTATTCCAACGGTTCTCCCTTCGACATAATCATACCTGACTACTTTAGCTGGCTGTTACTTGCCTGGTTATTTAACTCCCGATTCCTCACCCATCAGCTTACATTTATCTCGATAGGAATAAGCCAAACTGTCGTGGGAACACTTTTTCCTGTTGGATTGTTTCTGTTCTATGAACCTTCACAGGCCTACCAAGTCCAGTCATACGTTTTGTTTCGTCTTTAATGTTAACAAATGGTTGACTTAGCGTGTTGTCTTGGATGTGCACCTCACGAACCTGAACAGATTGAGGCTTGTTAATTTAACACAGGAATCAGTCAAGCAACGTTCAACAGAGAGAACCTTAATGCCGAATTATGGAATAGACAAAGATAATAAGACTGGATAGTAAGTACCACATGAGTGACAAAGAATGAGGTATAAAATACTGAGGGGAGAACGCGAGTGGCACAGTGATTACTAACAGAGCGGACCGAAACAAGTGATATTAGCCTTAATGACACAACAAACTGAAACATTGATGATCCATGCATAACAATAGTCCTGGAGCGAAACATGCTAATGATAGCTATGGTGGAAGAACGATCCATTTCCAGCGCGGATGCCTTTCAAGAACCCTTGTACTGAGTCCGACAACTTTAATAATGGAATTTATAGCTACTCAGGAGTAATATATTTCAATTATTTTCAAGACACCCTTCTCGCCGCCAAATTTGTCCTAGTGACAGCAAATGTCGCTCAGTATCCTTTCGTTCTTCGATGGCCTGTAGGCTGATGATAACGGTGTTGTGACATCCTGTGTGTGCATTCAAATTTTCACAGGAGACCACGACACACTCGCACGTTTCTCGTTCCGGATCAGACACAGGGCTGTGATTTTCAATCACGTTGTACGGCCCCCTGAAACAGTGGTTGAACCCGGCAGCTCGTTCCAGCAGTCACGAAACGGGACCAACAAACAAGATCAGGGACATCCATCAATAATTCAACAGGACGATCGAATGGCCAGGTGCACTGATTGTGACTAACCGCTTGGAAGGTAGTGAAGAGAGTGAAAAAAACGTCTACTACAACTTGATCGTCAACGGTAAAATTTCAATTTGACTTGGGTGCTGCCGTCAGTATTTTATCGAGTTTTGTAACCGAATTTTAGTGAAGAGTTACTTCGGTGACCTCCGAATATGGAACGGTTTCTAGTTGCAACCATGGGACCTGGCCACAATAAAATCGAAGGAGCTCAAAAACAGAACAAAAACCACAGCGATTGTTATTTTCAGGTAGAATGTGGCATCAAGTCTCAGTTTGGACCTTACTCGATTGCCACGATTTGCGCAATTCAATTTCGATTCTTTTCCACGCATGCCTGACCATCTCGGACATTGGACTCATACCCACGTCCTTTACGCTGGCTTGGGTGGACTTAATGATTACGCACATTTTATGATTAGACTTGGTCAATCAACCTGCAACAGCAGCCACTTGATTTCAAAGTCATATGAAGAGATGAGTCACTTGCTGAACATACGTGTAATCGATGAAGCTGACCGACTGAATTAGAGAGATAGCAATTGCCAATCAGAGTTTACTGATTGGCATTAATCTGCGTATGGCAAGGTTCGATCATCGCATTTTTAGCTAAGAAAGGAAACTGATTGATTTCTCAAACGATGGGAACGATATCAGCCAAGTTCGACAAACGATGATGGGTTTTGGAAATTTCGGTCTTACGCATCCTCGACAAGTTATGTGGATCAATGGGACATGAAGTTGTAAGATAATTCGCGACCTGTTCACGCATCAAAACACATACTGCAAAACCGATGTTACTGGAAGGTCAATGAGCGTCAATAGATCATTAATCAGATCAGTGGTTTTAACATTCCTCAGGGAGAATACCGCATCTTACGTGAGTAATTACCAAACACTTCTTTTGTTCTGAACTATATCCCGCTGTTGACCGAAAAACATCGAAATGAAACTCATGCACCCACTTTTGTAAGTGATTATTTCCTGCGGATTACGTGACCTCCCCATTATGAAAGTGCGTAGATGAACACGGTCTGCCCTGTAGAAGATGGCCTTAATCATTTGGGCGGCCATTAATCATCGGGTTCAACCTGGCCTATTCCGTAACATAGTGGAGAGTGACTGATCCATCCCAAAGCTTCTCCACCTCTGATCTCAATGGTCGTGCCGATCCGTTATGACGGCTGGTTTATAAATGATTCTCGGCTACATCCGACCACGCCTAAGGTCGTGCAAACTATGAATGAGAAAACTAGTGAGCTTGTCTTAGGCAACTGGTAAGCAACTTACAACAGCTCGAGTACAGTGATGTTCGTTTGGCGGCGTTCCGCTTTGGGCTCCAAATATTCTTTAGACGAAGCCAAACAGTTGCTGATTCAAGATGAGCTAAAACAAATAATGCGGTTAACAGCTGAAGCCACACATGCGACATGTGAAAAATAGTCAACTGCATGTGATTACTTCGCCGGTAGTTTCAATATTTCATAACATTGCACAAACACGTGTTAACGCAAAACACTAGCTAAGAAATGAGGGAGAAAGTAGAAACAAGTACATAACACAGTCATTTATCAAGAAATGAAGAATGCCAACAAATACATACACCAATATTCACATGAGCGCCCAAAACAATATCAAGTTCTTTGATCTCAAGCTTGAGTGGCGCCACAGGATGTACGGTCAAGCTTTGGCCAAATAAGCGGACACTCGATCCCGAGTAACACTCCCGTTTGGCCGTCCCTCTGTTTCCTCTATCTCCGCATCCCCGTCTTCTTCCTCCTCTTCCTCGTAGTCGTCTTCCCCCTCGTTGTTGGGTACGCTCGAATCCTCCTGCTGATCAACTTCGCTACCCTCATCGCCCTCTTCATCTGAGGAGACACAGCTGGACGCACTTGAATCGTCCGAGTGTGCCTCCTCTTGCACCTTCAAATAGTTCAGTACGCTTTCTGGCAATGGACTAACAGTGAACTGTGAAAAAAAGTCAGAAATTAATTGTAGATGCACGAAACATTGAAGTTAACGAATTGGATACCAAACCGAACTTCAAACGAGTTAACAATCTTTAAATCACCTTGATTGTCGCATTGGATAAGCAAAACTGATGCACACTCCTGAACCAACAGGAACAGAGATTTTAGAAAAATAGATCCTTGTATCCCGAACTAATCCATATATCTTTCTGTTTAGATATCTACGCTCTCTGTTTAGCCAAATACAGCTCTGTATTGCACAGACAGAGGCTTCATGAACTGAGCCCTTTAACAGGAAGGATACAGACCGGATTTGGTCTCCAGTGATATAAAAATATTGACGGATAGCGCAACAGCTGCAATGAAGATGTGCAGAGTCAGCCACGACAGTGTCGTGGATCAGGAATGAGCTGGGAGGGTTTTAAAATAATGACTAGGCAGCAGCAGCAGCAGCAGGCAAACTCAGTCCAAGCCTAACAAACACAATTTGGTGTCCAGAACAAGGTGGTCAACTTGAGGAAATTGTGGAAGGTCGAACGTAGCCTCATTATCCCATAATGATATTGATGGTCAAATTATCTAAGAAGTTCGCTTAGTTTCTTCAACTGGTGCGTCCCATCTGCTGCAGAAATCACCAACTAATGACGCCGTCATGACAGATTCTGGTAAGGAGGTGCAGATTGGGCGCACGGTCATTGGTTCGGTCATAATAAACCTTAGGCTATTCGTGCTTCACGAAGGAGTGGGTTTATTTCTAGAGCTCATCAGTGATACAGTGTGTACAATGTCTCCTTTTGATTATCAGTGAGTCACCTTACCTTGTGGCGACGTGTATATAATTTGGAGACGTTCAATACAAAGCTGGACGCCTCGTCAATGACCCATTCACACTTGCATCTATCAATGTCTCCCAGCGCAGAAATGTCACTTGTCCTCCTCCCTTCAATAGGTATTGTCGTGACAAAAGCGGCTCGGAGCAGGCCAAGTGTGCTCCTCTGCCCGTGTTGTTTACTCGCTTTATACGTCAATGGACGCAGGGAGTCATACGAGGTCGTTTTATTGTCACGCTGACATTTATACTTCGAGTTATTTCTCCAGAGAAGTTAAGCTGTGGAGATCTCTCATGATTTTCGTAATTTTCTACAACCTCCAAATTGCGAAGAAAAGTTAGTGAACAACTTTCTACCATACAAGGAATTTTGATGCATTTTCAAACGACCTCATATGGAGGCCTTGAAACGTGGGTGTAGTCGACCACTTTAGTTTCAAGAGTTGTGTAATGAAAAATAACCGATTTTTGTTCCAACCTTCATCATACGGCCTAGAACGAGCTTAATTAAGCGGTTTTTGTGATTGTCGCTTAACCCGGCTAGAGAACAAAAACCCGCTTGTAACAGGAATGAGGTCATTGGCTTGTCAATCTGCACGAACATAAAACGAACACTATGCTATTGGCCACCAGTGATTAGGTCTGTGCGTGGATTCGTGCTCGTCTTTGTTTGTTTCTGTAGTGTGCAGTCAGCCACCTGCCGTTGGACATTGTTTTGCTTCACACAGTACAGGACAAATTATGTACCCATAGTGACAAAGACTATCTCAATTTCAAGTTGAACATCACCCACAATTGATCGCAGCTGTCGCATTCCCATAGACTTTGCAGTCGGCTTCTTTCGAAAAGAAGCACTAGACTCGAGTTTTGCTCTAATTGGAGCTCGTCAGTAGTGCATATCCGCGTCACTGCCGGGACTAGAACCACGGCCACGCTGTTCATGAAGAAACCGTGTTTACCACTGCACAATTGACCTCACGTTAGGCATGACCGAATTATCATATGTGAACGCTCAACCACTTTCGCTTGTGAATAATGATCAGTCGTGCCAGTATAAATCGGTAATGCACCGACAAAAAGTCTATGATCACTTTACAGGCATGTTTAATAGCATGCCCGATACTGAGGCATAGATGCAAGAAATCACTGAATACAGTGAAAACCTGGAATGTTCGTAATCCTCAGCAAGTAATGAACGGTAGTCAAGATTTCACGTGAAATACGACATTGGTTTTTGTGCGCCAGGCCATTTGGACACACTTTAAAAGAATACCACAATATTACAATCGTTGTGTAAAGTCCATGTCACCAACAACACGCTTAAGTACGAGGAGACCACCCTATTACGCAAGACAATACCAAGTCGCAGTCTAGTGTTGAAGAGTGGTTGGTGTCATTGGGGAAGACATTCGAAGTATCCCCTCACAGCTGTTTTCTCGTTACGGTGAAAATGAGGGAAAGTCACCTATTTAAAAATTAGAAGTGCGAAATTCTCGACCTTTCACGAAGAAACTGTAAGTAGAATATGAGGTTCAGACAAAGTTTAGGAAATCGGTCAGATATCCCAAATGTGACGTTAATTACAACTTGTAAACATTCACCATTTAGTACAGGAGTTATTCTACACTTCAAGCTGTCTTACAGAAAAGTTCTAATATGCTAAGTTCTGTGTCAAATAGATCCTACGTGAACACGGTGAGGACTGTGCAAAATGAAAGTAATTTCAAATTATTTATAAGTCGACTTTCTTTACTAATGTTCAAATGTTGGATGCAGTGATGTAGACCTAACAATTGGGAACCTATTTGTCAAACACACTGACGTAGTCTGTCACGCCTTGGGATCTATTCATTCCGTAACATCTAAAAGCCTTATTACAGAGGAAGATGAAATGCTCTCTAGATTACAAAACGCTGCCACTTCCGTTGGCGTTTTACGAATGTGTTTGTTCAGGTAACGTAGAACACGGTGGGTAACTGAGAAAACACCAAGGTCTAAGACCTATCTAGGTCAGTCCAGTCATGATTCGAGTTGAAAGTGTTACCAAGTCCAAAATGCGTACGTATATTTTAATGTACACCTATAATTATTTTATTGGTTCTGAGAGTGAAGTATTTGTAAACAGTAAGGAACCGCCTTCGAAAACTACTCTAAACTGGGAGACACAAAAAGCAACCAGATTATACGAACTCAAAATGACAGCAGTCTATTCACAATCTCTACCACCCACACAAGCTTGTCATGTGAGTGGAGAAAAAGGGGGAAACGCCAACATAGAAAAACTGATAGACACTCAACAAAATGATATACCCGCACGGTTTCCGAGACGTCACAGTCAATGTAGCTGTCCGAACGTACACACAACGTGTAGAAATAAGATCCGGGCACGGAAGGAGCCATGAAACGGAGAGGTATCTGTAAATGACAATCGGTAATCTTTAGGTCAGGACGGCGGTTATTCCGAGTTAGTCGATAGATAATGAGATGCGCAGGTGGGTACGTTGTCAGTATATTTGTAGACCCCTTGAATGAGAGTGCTAAAGAGTCGTCACAAAGCAACTCAGGCTTTTAAACAACAATCGTTCACAGTATCGCTCACAAACTGTTGGATAAACAACGGACGGGGGGTGGTTTCCAACTTTCAACTCCCATAGACCATACACGCAAATTCACACTCGTGAGCAAGCCCGGTTAGCAGCGGCTAGCCAACCTGGACCTGACGTGGGGAAAAGAGCATGGTTCGTGCTCACAACTCCATATAATTAGTTTAGGCGACCTTTCCATGGGAACTCACCAGTTCTGTCGCTATCCCCGAACAGCCTGCACAGTCGGACAAAAAATGATAATTATATTCAGTATGAATTCTGTTGTGAGAAGACTAAAGCTTCCCTGCAAGGCTGTATCGAACGGTCAGAATATGACCACTTGGAAATGAGCAACAGACCTAAGAAACCAATATTGATAACAAATGCCTGTGCAGTAAATCCTGGTAGTCAAAGCCAGAAGGATCAACTTACTCGTTCCAGCTGACTAGAAAACAGTCAACTGCATGGACTGAAGTGACATCACTATGTAACGTTGTGTGGCTCACATCTGAGTCTCCACGCTCCACGCTCGTTCATAGGACTTCTCGTGACGAAACCGTGATCTATGGCCCGCCTCTCATATTTTAATCAATCACTAAATTACCGTCTTTGTCGGTCAACACAATGAGCTCCATGGGATTATGCTCAACCGAGTGAAATGACCATTGAGTGAACAAACTACATTCACTAAAGACCGTACGATGGATCGGTACAAAAAACTAAGCAATAGCAAGAATAACAAATCGCTGCATTCAATCTGGGACCCGTAAAATGACAGCAAGTTTCGGGGGAGGGCCGTGCTTTGTTTTCAAAAAAGACAGCTCGGTCTATGGGACTAGGATACAGTAATTATTGTTTGTTGCCCTGGTGATAACTGGTTGAAAGTAGTTCATCCCCATTTGTCGAGATAAAACACTGTCGTAACGTAGATACTAAAACTGCATCGACAACAAGGTAGACAAAGCGTAAGAATATATCGACAAAACGGAGAAGCAAGGTGATATTCGATTCTACCTGACTGATCCATAAATGAGAATGACAAGAAATCTGGGCTGACAAACAAAGCTAATCACAGTGGATGTCCGCAGCTTCTCAGCTGTCACTTCAGCAGTTAGGCTACCCATAACAGTATACCTCTAACTGCGACTGCTGAGGTTGTGGCCAGACAACGTGAAGATATCAATGCTAAAGACCAGATGTGTACTCGTTTTAGAGTAAGCCCTGTGTTGCCGAATCAGGTGAGTGAATACTCACCAGTAATCTATTAAGGAATGGGTGTACCATCTATGTGAATCACAACATCGGTGTGTTCCGGTTTTAGGTGCTACACTCATATCCGATTGTTACATCGCTTAACAGCCACGTGTCCAAGTTACTGTAATCCAGTATTACTCAATCGGACATCGTAATCAGCCTACGGCTTGGAGTTGATTCCAATATACCATTAGGCCCACGCTACCATTATACAAACTGGTCCAAGCTCGCCCATCGCACATTGCACTGTCCGTAGCTGTAATCAACGGATGGTGTTGAACAATGGGACCCAGATCGAGCGCACACGTTCGGTGTAACGAACACAGCCATTCATCAGCGATAGTATAATGGACGTTCTGTCAGTCAACTGTCTACGTGAGCCCTCGAGCAGTGTCAGTGGCTTAGTTTAGTGTTTCAGCCATTGTAACAATTTGGTCAACTTTGTTTGGACCAACGCGTCGGTATGTTTTGGTTAATTTTGGCTTTACGAAACATACAATCAATAGAAGAAAATAATCCGAAATACGTGATCTACAGTTGAATTAACTACAAACGTCTTCTCATCGAACACTGCATGTGCTTTGTTTCGCTGGAGAACAACGTAAGGTTTACTAAAGACGACTACTCGACAAAAAATCAGCAACCTATATGTAATGAATACTACCAAGAAAAAGCATATGCTGATATTTCAACGAATGGATAGCATCAACACCGAGAAGGTTGTGTAACCGCCAAGGTCAATATGGTGCCTTGAATGAAGGCGGACATAGCTAGATCTTAAAAACCAGATGGAAGAATCTATCAATAGTAAGAAGTCTACTCAAAGATAAAGCATTTGAAATTGTTGAGAAACCATGTGTTGGGACATTTGTTGTCAACAAAAGTACGAATTTCAAAAACAAGAAGGGTATCAGATCGCGTAACTCAACTACTAGTTCGGTTGTTATAGGCGAATAAACGGGATGCTTACGAAACTCGATAACAGGATATTCATTGGAAAATATGTTTAACTGTGATGCAGGCGAGTTGTTCTGTTCAGTATGGCCAAACAAAAGGAACAGTGCCGTGAGCCAACAGGCTCATCATCATCATAACAGCCATGAGCCTGACAAAAACCTACTGTGGCTCGGGCAGCTGCTCACCTCAAGAGTGACGTGGAATATCCTAGAAGAAAACGCTACTAAGAAAATTGCAAATTATCAAAACAAGACTAAGCGGAAGAACTAGAAGTAGTGTGGACACAGGTACGCCATTGGCTGCGACACACCGCCATCTCCGATAGCGTCTCTAACCAGCGGATTGAGTGATCACGAGGACCTCAGCCACACAGGCGACACGTACCCACTCTGCTCAATGGACCAGTCGAGGTCTTCATATTTCGTGACCACGTTGTTGCTTGACCACCATGTGGTTTCACCCAACAGTTGGTGGTCTCAGTACGGTACGGTAAATGCTCAGCTGGCATACGAAGTACGTGACCCAACCATCGCAAGCTATGCACCGTGATTAGTTGACCAATTGATCGCGCATCCCGAACGTCCCGGAATACGCGTCGGCGAACTGCCACATTGCTCACGTGATCAGTCCACTTAATATGGGCCAATTGGCGGAGACAACGATGGTCAAACAAAGCAAGTCTGTTGATATCTTCCTTGTGAACAGGCCACATTTACGAACCATAAAGCAAAATGGAACGCACACAGGCGACAACCTAGCGTCTTTCCGACGCCTAAGATGACGCAGTTTGGCACAGGCAACTCATGCCTTTGTTATCCTCGCTGAAATCTCATCAGCAATATTACAGGCTGACGAGATAGTGCTTTCCATGTATGTGAAACTGTCCACAGTCTCAAGCGGATTACCTGCAATGAAGAAAGTAGGGGTGGAAATGCCCCAGTTTTGTAGCAGCACTTTGCACTTTGAAGGTGCGAAGCGCATTGCATACAAGCTAGCCCGTTCACTCACCTTGTTCTGCATAGTCTGCATGTCTTCGGCAGATGGGCTAAGTAAGACAATATCGTCCGCGTACTTCAGATCAGTCAATCTAGCGCCAGGAAAAACACTCAACACCAAGTTCACTGGACTGTTCAAGCGCACCTTCCAGAACATCATCCATGACAAAATTGAACAGAAAGGGGGAAATCGGAGACCCTTGACGAACACCACTAGAAATGATGAGCGCCCGAGACAATTGCCCATAAAGTCTCACCCTGTCTTCAGAGTGAGCATACAGTGATCTCAACAGATGCACGTATTTCTCTGGTACTCCCTTGCAAACAAGACAGTTCTAGAGAACGTTACGAGCGACCGAACCGGAAGCAGCCTTTAGGTCCAAAAAGACCACGACTGTCGGCTGTCTGTAAGAGTGCCGATGTTCCAAGATCCGTCACAAGATGAAAATATGATCAACGCACCTTCGACCGGATCGGAATCTTACCTGTTCTTCGCGTATCTGGCTTTCTCTGAGTTTAGTGAGACGACGCAAAACGAGGTACCTCTTCAGTCTCCAAATTCGACGCGAGGAGTTTCATCAGTCCTGATATCAACCTTTCTTCACTATCCTTGGAAGAAGGAAAGAGAGGTTCCGGTCCAGGAGATCTGTTATGTCTCAAAAACTTAAGCTCCAGGACCACTTCTGATTTCGACGGAGGACCGTCTGGGATACAATAACTGACCGATCGGGTCCCGTCGTCCACATGATCTGGTTGAGGCCCACCTGTCAAGTCGGCGCGATTGACTGGTGATAAGTGAACCATATTTTTACACATGGTCTCACTTACGCCGACTCGACGGCCAGTACAACTACGGATCAGGAGAAAAAGCCTTCTGCTATTTCCAGATAAAAAGGCTTTCTCCATCTTTTTCGATTGTTCGACCAAATAGTGCTCACGATCTTTGCGCAAGTATTTAGTCAGCTTGTGTTTAAGTTCTCAACGGTCTTTATCATATTCAGAGCGACGCCTGTTCATAAGGTTTATCGACGTGACGGAAATCCAGTTCTTTTGCAACAGAACAGCTCCTTCGGAACATGGCTGTTCACAGCACGCTTTCATAGCTTCGGCGATTTGTTCCCAGTATTCGTTAAGATCACTAACCTGACTCGAACTGGACAACTTGTTCACCAACGCCTTCTGGTAAGCGTTCTTTACATTGTAGTGGATCAAAACAGCATGTGAACTCAGGTGTGAATATGAGGTCAAAATATAATGAAAAGGAAAACAAATAACTCACAATAGTCCGTAGAGGTACTTTGGTTTAGTGTTCCACTACACCAAATGAAAATTTCCACTAATGCTATCTGACGTGCCTCTCAAGTAATCTCGATGCCACGGCCAAGATGATTCCAACGACAGATAAATAAATTTGCCGAACTAAATGGTTAATTCCGCTGAATTTTAACTCCCCAAAATTCCATGCACCAGCGACCCGAACACAGGCAGAACGCAAGGTTCGCGAACCGAGAAGCGAGTTGTATTTACTGATTATCGATTAGTTCGATTAAGTTGGTTTAAACGTTGGCCGTATACGTGAAGTTGAGGAAAGTGAAACTTGTTAATAATAATCAGAATTTTGAAATAGAAAATAGTGTGCAAAATGTTACAGAAGATCGATGAACCTCGTTCACATCGTGTGTACATGTGAGGTTGAAGAAGATGAAAAGGCATGAACAACAATAAAAATTATGAAGTAGAAAATAGTGTATAAAACGCTACAACATCCTCATCGCCGGAATGCCAGTTAAGCACCTTGTGCTTACGAGTGTAGGTCCTCTGGGCAAATGAAAAAACAAAACGGGCACGCACAACAGCATGGTCCGAGTCCAGGTGGTTGCTTCAAAAGGCATGACAGTCCTTAACGGAGTGGCGCCATCTTTGACTGCTATATGATCCAATTGTGTCCACGGCTGAAAAGCACACGAAGGTCTTCATGTAACACAGTGCTTCTTCCTGTTTCGGAATGCAGTGCTCAAAATATGGAGACCGTGTGATGCGCACAGTTGCAGCAATCTTTCGCCATTATCAGTGTTTTGTGCCCGAACACCAAACATACCTCCCAGTCATTTCTCATCCGAAGAAAAACGACCAAGCTGAGCATTAAAATCTTCCGCTAGTATGACGATGTCTGAGTCTTTAGTTTGTCTCAGAAGGTCAACGAGGGCGTCATAGAACGCATCTTTTGTAACATTGAAACAGCCGTGCGTTGGAGCACACGCCGATAAAATGATAACACAACGTCTTTCTGATTTGCGTCGACAGACTTTAACCGATGCATTGAGTCTGACAGCGCACAAGCGACTGTTCACTGGGATCCAATCGAGTAAACAATGCTCTGCTCTGGAACTCAGTGCGATTCCTACTCCAGCTTGACCTCGAGAGTCAGCTTCGGCGTCACCAGAAACCTTGAGAGAGAAGTGCTTGAATCGAGTTATCTAGAGGTGAGTTCAAATGGATAACCGTGCTAGAATCGTAGACTCGCGTCTCCGACACACAACACACATCAATACCCAGACTTGAGAGATTATTTGCCAGAGCCGCTAGCTAACCGACTTGTTGGAGAGTGCGCATATTGAAAGTGCCAATGTTTGTGTCAGTGTTTTCTTGGCCTCAGGAAATAAATATCGCCCGAAGGCATATGAAAGGCAGAAGGGATAGGGGGTAAAGCAGTAGGAGAAAGTTGAGATCGGTTAGTAATGTCACGGTCGGGAGAACGATAACTTCTGATAGTTCCTGGTCATTTTTGACACTGAAAGGAGTTGACTTGAGGGACCTCACCCCTAGTCTCTGACTCAAAAGGCTGACATGCGAGACAACAAGATACATGGTAAACTTGGGAGACCTTGCTCGAAGCCAGTTGACTAAGAGTCTGACTGACTCGGCAGTGAAGGTCTTGCCTAGCCCGGGGACGCAGTGAATAAGACATTGATGTCTCATTCTGAGCACTGCTGCGCGCACTGGATTTATTCGAAGCTGTATCGTGCTTTTGAATGATACCGGACGTTTTTCGACCGTTTCGGATGATACGCCGGCGGTCACGGTCAATCGCTGGGCGATCGGAGTGCTCTTTGTTTGAGGGTACATTCCCTGACCCCCTTCTTTCTGGTTCGGAAGACAGCAGTGCCGCAACTATACAAGTGATTCTGCTGTATGCTCATAGGATCGTCTCTCGCTACCTGAGCACCCGTACGCGGTCAGTAGTGCGACATACAATCTAATGAGTGTAAGTGCTTTTCGTCTGACTGCTCCCCTTTGGCCTGTCTGACAAGGTTGCACCTAGAAGGACCGGAGTCCTAGTCAGCATAGCCCTCTGGATCAAAACTGTACATAAGCCCGACCACCTCGTCAAGGTAGCACTATAGGTCGGATGTATTACAATGTTGCAGGTGAAACACTGGCATCTGCCGCAATTGTGGAGAAAGTGCATATCCATGCTGCTGAAAAGATAACGATCGTATTCTATACATTGTAAAATATACAGCAAACAGTATGGTGCTGGTGACGTATGAAGTGCTCCACAGTTGGTTGAGGAGCCTCAACAACAAAATGACAAAAGAGTTGACAACTGCACCTTTTATAAAGATGTTGACTTCCGTATCAAAAGCGAATGTAACACTAGAGTAGCAATTTCTGGATACTGGAATTACACCAGTGTATAACCAAAAAATGTGAGTGATGTATACATCATGTGAACAAAGCTGAGTACATTTACTTCACTGTGTACTGAATAGGGTAGGTTCACTAAGTGGTCTATATTTCAGACAACTGTCCACAATTCACTAATGTAACCCCAACCAAACTATGTGGAATGCAGTTATTAGGGCAAAAGAAAGAGGTATTACTCGATACCAATGTAACAATAAATGGGAGAAAGATTAACAGATATTTGAACAGATCTCAAGCAGCAATTAACCTATTCTCGGCAAATTGCTTAGTGAAACAATTAAAAGGATGGAAATAAGAATATCTTTTCGATCGGCTTCGAGCATATTACTAAATGCTTTTGAAGCGAAGGAGAAACAGAAATAGTTACTGATCGAAACGAGAGTGCACTAACTATTGAATAATGTATCATATCCAACTTGTCCGAAGCTAATGCGTATACCACTGAAGTTAACAGAAGCACATACACAACATCGGCTGTAGTTGGTTGGACGCCATCATCCTCTTAAATGCAACAGTGGCATGGTCCACTAACTCTGAATGGTTTCACATGGATCTCTTGTTGCCACGCAGTCAACACGTAGTCATTGTCAACAGTGGTAAAATATCCAATGCCACTGAAATTCATTTGGGGTCAGCGAAGACAACTAACTTCAACTCGGTTCAGATTAATGTATAGAACAGAGCCCACCCAGATAGATAGAATACAATACTCATACAACACAGAGCAACTTCCGAAAAGGGCAGCAGTGTCTTCTCAGTGAAGATGGTATTTTATGGGGAAGATATTTTCACCTCACGGAACCAGTGAGTAGGAAAAAGCTGCTTGGTCAGAAACGTGAAACAGGTATGAAGTCTTATTAAAACGGCTAATATTTTAAAATACGTTACTCAGAAAAAATGCCTCCCATCTAGGAACCGTTCATATGGCCATGCTTGTGATCACAACTGGCTATCGCCGCATATCGCCCATTTTTGATGGACCACAGCTCACTGTCCATACTTGTATGTCGTGTGGCCATCATGGAAAACACTGAGTCGTTGATCCCCGTGAAATGAAACCACACCAAACGTACACCTATGTGATTGATAGGAAGAGCCTAGCTGGCGATCACTGTTGTAGTGGATGGCTATAAGAGCCTTTCATGCAGAGTGACAACGAGAACTAGAGCATTTTGGGTAGGCAAGCCAAAACGAGGGATTGCTGATATTTTAGAATTCCCGAACAACAACAAAGAGAGGGATATCCCGCTATCTTGAAACCGCAAACAAAACTTGAAGAATGAAGCAGACGGAGAAGTATCCTTGCAGATGACCGACGTTTAGAGCGGTTAGTCACAGTAATAGTGGGTCCACATCTAGTGCTTTTTGAAGTTAATCCGAACCACAGTTCATGAGATCGGAATTTACTTCGGTGGTCCACGTTGTGCTCTAATGCTAACGAAAATGCGCAGACAATAATGACTCGTAAGCTGTGCGACGCTGCACTTGGCCTATGGTGCAACGAGCCAAAATGGTGTGACCATCACGAACACCAGATACTCATTCTCTCGAATATATCTGAGATCGGCTGCAACAACGATGAGAAGAGTGGAGGTTAATATCAATTCTAACGTAGAAATGACCAAAGAGTGAACAATGAAAGCTAGAAACAAACTTTTTAGGATAGAAAAGTGACGCGTCTTAACTTGAACATATTAATTAGACGTGAACATTTGCTTTTGTCGAACACTGTACAGTCATTCTATGGGAAGAGGGGAAACATACACAACATTCTAGTGATATTCATTTCACTCTGTAAGACTAATCTTTGTGTTGGTAAAAGTAAGGATTCACTCATATCTTCAGCTGCCAGAACACGGTAGCGACCAACGCCGTTCATTGAAACAATATAACAGAACTCCTCACTTTCGTTCAATTCACTTATCAACAGCACAA
This sequence comes from Paragonimus skrjabini miyazakii, assembly GCA_014338405.1. Taxonomy (NCBI): domain Eukaryota; kingdom Metazoa; phylum Platyhelminthes; class Trematoda; order Plagiorchiida; family Troglotrematidae; genus Paragonimus; species Paragonimus skrjabini miyazakii. The sequence continues at coordinate 64,692 of JTDE01001721.1, read as the reverse complement.
CGAAACCATTTTGGCAGATACATTAGTGGTATGGCTGGAGTAATACAAGTATGAAGACTTCACTAACATATACAAGAAGTTATCACTGAAAAGTAAGGTCTACATGAGTGGTTTCAGACACCTTAGTGATCTATCTTGCGGGCGGTGTCTAAACAGCACGGGTTTTTATATGGATCAATAAAACGAGTCACATGGATCAGTAAATGTTTTACAGGGTGTGGCATATCACAGTCCATTGGACGGAGGCGTTTCGAATTGTCTACGGGATCCGTCAAGCCCACTCCAGATCGGCTAGTGTGAATGCTGTCAATAACTGAAACCATGGCCATTCGACTCCACGATCCGTGCCTGTCTACGAAGACGCTCTTCGTACAGTTCCTTCACTTTCCTTGGCCGTCTATCTCAAAACCACTCGAGCCTGAACCAAATTAAGCTGTCAACTGCGACTGGCTCATGTGTTACTCTATTCACACACGAGCACCATCCCCAACCTCCATCAGATTGTGATGTGCCCCACTCTATGAGACATTTACGGATCCACGTGACTTGTTTTATTGATCTACATATAAAACATGGGGTTTTGTTCGATAGCGCTGCTGTACAATTTTCTCCTGGAGGGTTTGTCCATTTTAATCCCAAAAGAGCGTTGCTTCGTGCGTAGTACAGGGATGTTTGTCCCGTCAAAAAAAACATCCAATAAGAACAGTTTCGTGCACACCAAACGTGCATGTTAGATGGGCTTGTTCCGTACTAGTAGGGCTCATCTTTGGAGAATCACCGTACTGTAGGAACTTCGCACTGAACGCAATCAATACGGACTAATCAAATGCCGAATTGGAAAGTTACCGACTGACTGTAGTATTGAATAAGATGTGTAGCTTCCGCTAGTGTTTTGTACCTTGATCTACAAATAGTGCATAGAAAGCGCCAAAAGAATCCGGGGTCCACACTATTAATACGGTGAAGATAACGAAGGAACAATCATAACTTCCATGCGTCTAAGTGTATAAAACAGTTAGCAATCCTAACCAACAAGAGAATCAGCATAGTTTCAGTAGTACAAACTGAGAGAGTCGGATCTGACACAGCAATGCTCACAAGTGATACAAAGTGTCACGTGGCATCGTGCATGGTAAGCATACAAAAACGAACCTCATCTCCGCGCTACAAAATACCCGAAAAAATACGCAACATTACTAAAATGATGAGAGGAGTCATATCATCCAGATTACACAGTAACAACAGATCGAGCACAGAAACACCTAGCATTGAAGGAAACGCGTAATGTTGAAATAAGCTAGAAGCATGAAATGACTGAAGCTGAGCAAAATGAAAATTACACATACTGAATGTGACTGAGGGCTAGGATGAGATAGTCAGATCATACAAATGAGAGGTCAACAGCGCAATGGTCAAAACGGATGCCACGAAAAATGGTGATCCGAAGGCTAAAGTCCGATCATCGTAAGGAAGTGCATTGCTGGTGAGTTCTAACCAGAGGGATACTAGAGAGGGGCCGGCTAAAACGTCAGTCTGAAAGCAAATATGACTAGTGTCCAATTTACAAAAACGAGCACGTGTATACTAAATCCGCTCACCTCTTCTTCTGTTTGTAATGTGGAAATGTACACAGGTTTGGTGATAAGTTGCCGAGTTTTCCGGTCGACCAAATAGATCCACCAGCCCTCGAATTTTTCCTGAAATGACGGAAAAATGAAAGCAAAAAAACTACACTAGTTTGTACGGGGTGATATATTTGATCACCTTTCTGAACAGATTAAGAATTGGGATGTATCACATTTGTATGTGCTCGAGACAGACAGAAGTCATCGGTACTCCACCACAAGTGTCAGGTGACAAAATTGCATGATCACGTGTGTAACGAAATGAATAAAACTCATATCACCTACCGTACTCAATGCTTAAATCACTCTTTTTAGATGTGACATAGCCAAGGAGGATAAACTAAAGAGACAGAAAACTACCTACGGACAAAAATATGAATGGCTGTTCATCAAGTCACCCCCCTTTTTGGAGCTGAATGTTAGGACGACTTTAACATCGTTGCTAATTAAAATTATTCGAACGAACGTTTGTTTTTCTTCTTGGCGATTGAAATCACAGTGTCAAGCATATCGCTGACTGTTGCATTTTAATTACACTAAAATTATACAAAATTGGCAACTCGGAAAAAATGGTTCTGCTAGCTTTGGCTAGTCCCCGAACAGGTGCCGGTCAACCGGATCAACTTACGGTTGGAGTATTATTAACACCTGGCTAGTCGAATATGTCTGGGTATGCACGCATGCTTATACGTAGACACATCAACTTCCGTGCTCGAAGTCGACGTGTTCCGAAACTACGCATGATCAATAACACGGTCTGTTTACGCGGGTCATAAAACACTGATGGTAGTGGCTTTACACACGAGACAGTATTGTAACGTAACAACCACTCATTATTTTGTAAATTAGCTACGCAAGCTATGGTCACGGTTTACACCATCCTTTGAATCCATATTTGTTTACGGGAATGTGGTGGTGATTCCTTTTACGGAATTCGCCGTTCCCCACCGTTCACACAGTACGTAGAATAAACGGCTACAAACCACAGGTTCCCATCAACACAATGACAACCAAAGTGAAGAGGAGTTGAAAATAAGAGAAAAACAAAATCTGCTTAAAACAGTCAGTAACAGCATGGAGACAAATATGTCCGACTGCCATTTCAAACAGTGTTTAGGATGGACTGTTGTTACGTATGCAATGATAAGGTTACGAACCGGATATTTGATAGTGAGAGTCAAACGTGTTCGGTTTATTTGTTTTTAAAGTTGAAATCCCAATTCGTTGGGTTAAATGAATACTGTGTCATACCGGACATCTATGCTGATAGCGCAGTTAACTGGTGTAAGTAGTAAAATGGACAAATGATAGATTTACACGTGGAAATGATTGTATCCTTTGTGATTCGCAGATATTCAGGTTGGAAACGTTATAAAAGATAGCGATCAGTCGTGTTCAGTGATATGAATGATGCTGTTGTTTGACTGTGTTTTCTATGAAGTAAAGACGAGTATTGAAATAGAACAGTGTCTTATAGATGTCACCATAGTCTTACTCACAACCTGAGTATTTATGTTTACAGTATAGGCAACCCAGAGTTGGGCGTACGAGGTTAAACGTAAACGTAAGATATCAGCACCAAATTTGGTACGAATGAAGTCAAACAATTTGAGCGTCGTGCTTAGCATGTTGTTGGTAAATCGATTGAGAACTAAATGTAAACGGTTTGTCATGAGTGATGCCTCATCATTGTTTCCTCTTCCACTTCAACGACACGGCTTGCTTTTCAGAAGTATTACCATCGATGGTTCTTGTGATTATAAAATGTTACTATGATTGGTTGTCAATAGGTTTCAAATGTGCACAGTACGTTATAACGTGGTACATGGGGTTGAACTATAAGTTTAAAGAAGGCAAATTGAGTAGTAATAGCTAATTCTTCTCAGGTTAAAAAATACCATCAACCGGAATAAACCATACAACCTACCACCGGGAAGTATGGACAATGAACCACGTGTGTACAATGAGGTTTGGATTCCTGAAACTTGGATCGACTAGAGGAAGACTTGACGGAAGTACGTGGCAATTTGGACATGTTCGCGTCTGCTTTTTCGTCAGCCGAATCGGCCTCGTCGTTGTTGTACATATCCTGCGTGTCTTCGCCCTCCCAGCCCTCATTGACCGGGTCTTCCGCGGTTAACGTTTCGGTATCATCGGGCTTTTGCTTTTTAGTTGCTGACTTTTCTCTTGAGTTTTCTGTAGACAAACGATAGAACAGTACGGCAATCCTAATAATGAAAAAAATGACAATGATATGACGTTTGTAGAGAGTAATTAGGTTTCCCATGTACAAACCTACCATATTTGGACACTGTTTCCGGTCCACATTCATCCGAATCCACGTCTACAGTTGGGGCCAATAGAGTTGCAGTGGTCGCCTGGTCCATGCGGGGTTTATGCTGTTGTTGTTGTTGTTGTCTTAAATGATCCTGTTTTCCGCGTTGTTTGCCCTTACGTGTTGTTTTTTTGCGCTTGCCCTTGTCCCAAACTGGAGTGGTCGTTTTTTTCGGTTTATGCAAGTCGGAACTCAGTTGGTCCTGACAGAGTAAGCACGGGGTACACAAATAGATTTGAAGACAAACCATATACAACAATCCTGGTGACAAGCAAACTAGTATGGTATGCATGTAAGAAACCTGTGCTACGAGAGGCAAAATAGAAAAATCACATTATGCTTGACAGATAGCCCGTTTGTATCCAGTAGGAGTTGTCATCGTCGATTGAAGACACTAGGTTCAGATAAAACCACACAGAGTTTGCACGGTTAAGGGCCTGAAATCTCAATTTCTCAAACGATTCTGTCTAGACTAAACAACCCGATAATAACCAGTCTCATAAGTGATCCAGTTTGTAATACAAATGCTTGGCGATGAAGAGGCTGAATACCTACCAGGGGAAACAGTGTAAAACGTGCAAAACAAAGGAATAACAAATAAGTTCGAGTTCCGCACATTCCATATGAAGTTGTGTAGGCATCGTAAACCAAAGGATAATATATTTTGTCAAGTACAACGAAGTCAAACCGATAGTTGTGGTTTAAAGATGATAGATAAAGAGAGCCAAAACCAAGTGTGTCATGGATTCATCACAATGTTAACGTAAATACCTTCAAATGCACGCAATGGCACAGGTACAACATGATATCAAACTCGCGATCGATGGGTAATAGCAATCTTACCAGGGCATAGGGTTGCGTAGTTCGACATTTTTCATTAAAGAGGTCCCGTTTTGACCAGGTCTCTATAAGTAGACACAACCCTGAAATCACACTGTCTCACTCTTATGCTTTATTGTCGGCCTGGTTAACCAGCCGATGCGTTTGGTGAGGTTGCTGCCTAACGACAGTAAAAACAGCTAAGATTTACCAAAGCATGATCTCAGTCTAAGTTAATGATCTAAATAAAAACGACAGACCTCAAGCGGATCGTACTATCAGTAACCATCAGTTGTGTAAATCATCTGACATCACGACTAATTAACAGACGGAGGGTGCCAGGTGAAATAACGGAACGCACGATATATAAAACTAGTTCCAGTTAAAAATAGCTTCAGCCATGCGCACAGTTGAACAGCTGCCCGTCACTATACGAACGATGCAATACCACTGCAAACCTGTTACCCAAACGAAACGCGGCCTCACCAAGGCGGCCGATCTGAGCGTCCACGTTACTAGCTAGAATGATTATATCAGGGCTGAGTATCGAACTAGGGAGAGTGGCCAGACCAGAGTAGAAGACATTCATGATACCGACGTCAGTGCAATTAGTCGGATCACGAGAAGCCACAATGGAAATATTTTTGAAGATTTGGCGTCCACAGCAGAGCTTAAAAGAATCTGCCAGGTGGACAGTAAGGAGTCTACTGTTAACGGGAATGTAATTTACGAATGCGGCTGTGGCCGTGGAATTACCCCGGGTGCCCAACCAGTGAGTGTTGTTGGTTCGATATGTTCTTCCGGAAACACAGATGTCGATTTTCAAGGAATCTAGCGACTTAGCGATGGCAGCCTGTTGACTTATTTGTTACAGTGCGGAAGTTGAAATCATCTGTATTAATTTGCGTTCTAGGACCTAAATAAAGGATGAGGAAAGCCGGAGACTAGATGATAAGATATAGAACATAGACATACTGTTACTATGATAAGCTACATCCATGTTGAGATTTGCAGAATGGTTACTAGAAGCCGGGATCAGGAAGGAGATGAGAGATATAACGGTAGGAGAGTTGTCAGCAATACACCGTTTACACCAATCCCGTCTGCTGTGTACAGCAGACGGGACAACCAAGCCGATGTATTCCGGAGTTAGTAATTTCGTGACTATTGATGGTTGAGTGGAATGAGATAATGTCATGGCTCACAGACCTGGGAAGGAGGACGACTGAGATTTCCAACCAAAGTTCTTAACTTCGAAGTTTGTATTGTAAAGTAGTAGATAAGGCCTGGTTCCACTTTTTCCGAAATTCATATAGAAAGGAATGTGCAAAAAGGGATAAGCTGTCTCATCAAAGATGTGAAATAACTATGTTCGTTCTATGTGATGAGACCAGGGTGGGCGGAGTTGAATGCATGAGTGATCCAGCTAAACGTAAGCTAGATATCGTGATCTATGCACCAATTCCTTCGGTTCTACATCAGACGCGGGGAATACGAGTAGTAACAATTCATGTCCCATGAGGCGTCTCCATAAAGATGCGTCCATGTATCATCAAAAATGACTGATTAATACTATCAGTTTGAGATAGTTTCCCAGATAATATTTACAAGAGAAGTTCGAATTCAAGGTCAATTGATGGATATTGCAAAACAGTGGTTTGAGAGTGATCGTCAAGAAATATTACATCACCTGTGCGACAACTTGTAGCTGTGGCAAGCGTGAACTGTCAGTCTAAGCTGACCGATATTGAAAAATAATAACGGGGTGGTAACATGTCACCCTCGAAGTGTGCCCGGTTCCTGGAATTTGCAATGAATAGAAATAGCTCAAAAGGGTTGAGAAGTTACAATGATTTCAAACTTCCATACATTTCTCAAAATGATGCCTGTAACAGTTACAGGAAAAGATCTTGCTTTACGTAGTATTTGTACGTATACAGTGCACATTTTAGTAAGTCATAACATATTTTAGCATGTGACCTTTTTTTACTGTGCTGTTGACAAGATTTCTAAGGATTGTTTTGTAACATAACAAGAAACAAAGAGCGGTCACAAGTTACACGATGGTTAAGCCAACCAATCCGGTGATTGTCGAGCAATGTACACGATTGTCGTTTGTCTGTGACAAATTCCACTCCAATATCCCGTTTTACCATGCTGACATGTTAAGTGTAACCGTATGTTTTCTTGAACAAATTAATGACAAAATCATATTTCGTTTAAAGTCCGATAATGAAAAAGAAATGTGCATGTTGGTGAACTGTTTTCTCTACAGTAACTTAGTCTCATGGTATCATTTCAGTCGCAAGGTGTAGTGTTTACAGTTCATGATTATATTTTGTAGTTGATTTTTGTACGTTTTATATACACAGCTTTGTTGATTTCATCTGTATCCTTGTTTGAAAGCATCATCATCATTTTTGAATTTGACTGGCAAAAAAAAATAAACGAGAGTTTCTGTGCACCGTCTTTGCCTTCTACTTTATAGCGGATTTTTGGCTGATGAAATAATTACGCGGTGAAATTTTGTTAACTCCAGGTATCTGCTGATCTGTCAACGCTCAACGTTTGTTATCTTACGTCGCGTGTGGACTTTTTATCCGACGTCGTTTGAACCTACTCACTGGTGTTGTTCTTTTGTATGTGGTGACCAACTCAACTCAACAGACTCCGACACGTCAGTGAATCATTATATTTGTATCGATAGACTTTCCGTTTTCTTTGTATACATACCTTATACATCCGTCCGCTATCATCACAGCTTTTCTTTGGTGTTATCATAGTTGTGATTACTTCTATCAATTAATTGATTATGCCACTACAAAACCATCCAGAAAGATATCTATCTGAATCACTCCGTGAAAATAGTTTTTCTTCATTTGGCTTGAGCAAAGTCGATCGGTACACTCCCTTTTCCTGAGGAGCGCCAGGAAGGTCGGCAAAGCCATTTCCATTTAAACTGAAATTAAAACCCAGTTCCTACAATTCACACACAAATAGACATCAATCTTACAGCTCGGTGATCGTTCTACGCGTAATAAATGGAAACGCGTAACAAATGGAAATCTACGTATCCAGAGTGCGCCTGAACAACACAATCGAGAGCGGGAACAAAAAAATCGAACTACTTGTGTTTGTGACACGAACAGAAACAATAACTCAAACGGCACTTCAGTTGTTGTTAGCTAAAAAAAAAGAGGATGAGGAGCCTGGTGGTATATTTTTCACAGATAATGACACTCGTACCTTAATTACGTACAGCATACTTGCTTTACCGTCCCAAACAAACACTCACATTATCTTCCTCACCAAAGTCCCCGTAACCCATAGGTCCAGCATCTGTGTTAGGATCTGCGGCCTGATAGAGTTGTGAGTTCGGAGACTGATCGTAAGCCCACCAGTCGTAACGGCCACTTCCCGAATAATGTAAATCCGGCATTGTGGTTGTACCGGACCCAGAGTCGGAAACGGCCGAGGTGCTTGAGGTCGTGGTAGTCGGCTCAAACAAAGGATGACGTTTCAAAGTGATGGTAGCGGTGACCATGCTCAAAGGCCAGATGCTCGGGTCCTCGTCGTCCAGAACCTGTGGTGTGTAGAAGACAGATCAGGCACACATGAGGTTAGACAGTTAGCCTTGAGGAGGAGTAATTGAAGCTTTGATATACACAGGTTGTTGTGTGCGTCACGACATGGAGGTGTTGTAAACAAGCAAAATTTATAAAACCACTGCATTTACTATATCCTGAACGCAAAAGTCGTGTGTTAGGCATGAGTTGATCAAAAAACAGTTGGAACGGGAGACCCACATCTTGTCGGCGTCGAAAAAAGTACATTGGGTCACGGCGTCAGAGTGACAAGAACTAGAGAGCCGGAAGTGTAACGCACAACATGGTAGGCGCAGCACGGGTCAAAGAATGGATACCTCGACAATGAGGATAAAAAAGGGGTTCCCATGCAGAGACTGAAAGTGTAGGTTAAGCCATGTATAAAGAATAACTTATGGTTTACTACACCGTATACAGTTTCGTCTGCTGACATAACACATGCGGTGGCTAATAGAGGTCTCAAAAAAAGAAGATGACCACTAACAACCGAGACATTGAAGGGTATGTCCGTCTCCCGGATTGAGGAGCCGTGAACTCCGTTAAGATTCTGGCTGGAAACGTTGAAGAATACGACGAACAGTCTGGGGTTTGGTGATGTAAATGTCGCTCCATTGTGAGAGAAGTGGAACAGTGAACGCTGCTAGATGCTGCCTTTCTATCAAAGACACTCTGTTTGGTTGTTTGTGTGGGGTGGGTATGCTGTTGTTGATTGAGTGAGTTGGTACACATTAGTTTGTGATTATATCGAGGATTCTGACATAGATATTCAGATACCATCGACCGCTCTCAAACAGTTACTCTACCTGTGCACTAAAAACGTGCAGTTTAAGTTTCACGAAGAAATTTATCGACAGAAGGACGGTGTCGCAATGGGATCGCCGTTGGGACCACTGTTTGCAGATGTATTCATGGCTAAGTTAGGAAACGAACATTAGTTTTTGTTGGGGAATGTCTATTTCCCCCAAAAATGACTTACTTTTCGAGATATCATCGAAAAATAAATTGTAATTCTGAATTTCATTTTTTCGCGCCACAACGTGCCAAAACTCAATTTTGGCGCACGTTTCTCCTGCGTCTGTGATTGACCCATCCCATTTTTAACGCACCAATTCAGGTGGGATTCTTCAAAACCATGCAGACTATATATATGCAGACGCTGGTCTGCTATGTTACCTTTGGTTTGAGAACAAATAAAATCTCGGCTGAAGGTCACGGTTTTCTGTGTTATTCTGGGGTTTCTGGGTATTGCTAAGTTCTGTGTTACGTTTCGTGATTCGTAGAGTCGTGCGCTAGACATTTCTAATTGTCATTGACCAGCGGGTCATAACAGTTTTCACAAATGAAATCCGGCTCCCCACCGTTTCTTTGTTTACAAATTACAGCTGGTATAGTTTTTTCGTCCAATGGCCATTTTATAATGAAGCACCATCATCAACCAACGACGCACTGAGAATAAACCATAGCCGCAGGCTTCGTAGATCGTGAAGCAGTTACTGGTCAATTGAAAGCTTGTTTTTATTGCTAACAGAAGAAGGATAGAAACATTAAGAAAATCGATATAAATGAAACGGCCAGATAAACACGTTTACGAATACCATAACTAAGTAAATCGAAGATATATCGGAATCAGATAGTTTCGGTATAGGAAACCGAAAGTTTTAAAAACCATTCCAGCTGAATTTACAAAGGCTACATCAAAAACAAATCTAAATTAAGTACAGCAGCTCAAAGTTACCACGGCTCATGGAGATAAAGCTTCATCATAGGATGTCATCATCATCAGCATCATAGACAGCAATATATCAGTGGTTCTCACTGATACATAACTGCCACAAGGATTTCAGCATAGTGGATGACCAGAAGCCAGACTGTAGGATACGATACCGATCCTCGGAATGCCGCCGGTAATGAGGTCCCGAATACCATAGGCTGCCCTGTTTTCGTGATCACATCGTAGAACTCCAATATTACTTGCACCATTCGATTGGAAACAAGTTCAGCCTAATGACAATTCCAGGTGCGCTGAAAACGTACATCGCGATAAGGTGAACCTTGCGATGGCAGATTCCTTCCAGACAGATGGCTAACAAACACAGGACATCTTTTGTCCAGAAGCATACGTCTTAACCGTATCGGCACTCCGATGTCTGAGAGATCAACTAGTTTTGCAAGGAATTTAAACATACAGAACGTTTACAGTTGATGGGTCCGGTTTCGATTACAATTACTGCTTTTGGTGAACGAATATGTCAGTAGTTTCACATTGACTCTCAGATAGTATCTAACGTCTGACAGTTGGTCTATTCAAAGTAGTTCCGGAATTTTGTTCTTTCGTTTACTATTAATACACACAATACTTTTGAAAGTAATGTGTGTAATTTGCCTTTCAAACGAGCTTCGGCATGTCCGAAGAGCTACCCATAAACCTCAACAAAAACCCCTCAAGTGCATTTAGAAGAGGGTGCTAATGAACCAGAAACTAACATGACAACACATTGCACTCACGACAATTATTAATGCAGTCACCAATCGTCCCTTACGGTGTCTGATTCCCGTTATGTTCCCAATTTACCTAACGTCTCTATTACTCATTCCTCTAGTTTGTCAGTGTGAATCCGACAAACACTGAGCGGGTTGGTGACATCCTGTGTGAGGCAGCCTGCTGTAATGACTTGATGGAAGGGCTGAGCGCCCTAAACAACAGTTCAACTGGTTTGAGATAGCTCACTCAACGGTGGATGATGACGAGTCTGGTTAGTTGGCTTTCTCGAAGACCCTCCTTCTTGAACCAAAGTGGCTTTGGAGCCCACATTACTGAAACGTAATAAAGCTTTATATACGAAGAGTAACAAGGTGGAGAGGTGAGAGATTGTTGTCTGAATGGAACGCACTACTTCGTACCATTTGGGAAACTGAAAAGGTGCTTCGCAAGTAACGTTCATAAGGAGGCACTCAAGTCTTCAAAAGAGATCATAGAATGTCAGATGATGACCAGAGATACTAATCGCTCTGTCGTACTCAAAATGCACACGGTGCTCAAAATGAGGCGGCTTCTGAAACAAAGAGGGAAGCAGACGGGAGAACACGCAGACTTCCGGACCGGTCGGGAATGTATCGATCATATCTACAGCTCTAGTAAAGTACATCAATTTATTGAATTTGTCGTGTCTATCCTAAGTTCACACTTTTGAGCAGCTACTTTGAGTGATATTCGACAGGGATGCTCAATCTTTCGCATTCTGTTTAATCACGTGATGGACGATATTCTAGAAGGAACACTCGGAGGTTCCGATGTCCGCGGAATGGATCCACTGCCAGGTAGTAAGCTAAATATACGGATGGCGCTGACTTAGTATTTCTGTCGAGAACACTCACAGCACACTGAATGATACGTATGCCATGTACGTCGCATCTTCAAAGTGTGACATGCTCTTAAAAGAATGAACTGGCACTGAACTGACCTATGTTGCTACAGCCAAGCCACCTGAGAAGGTCAACCGCATCACGTATCTGGGCAGTGAAATCTAGTTAGCTTATAATATTCCCGGTGAGGTGCCCATGGGGATCATAGAAGCTTGTAGCGCATAAGATAACCTTCGTTATTTGTGGTGTCACAAAAGCGTCAAATTGTCGCTTAAAAGCAAGAACTGAAATGCTTACTTTTGCCAGTTTTGATACATAGATCTTTCATCCTTTTCCGAGCGAAGACGTGCTTACACTTGGAATCCGTACCAATGAAGACGCCGTGGATAGCTGCGTAGACTTCTGCCATTTGGGTAGACAGATCGCTCTGTGGATTGGGAGTTTAAAGCTCGTGTGGCGAACGCTAGGGTTGCTTTCGGGTGTCTTAAAGAAAGAGTTTAGAAGAACCTCAGCCTGAAGATGAAAACCAAACTGCTTGTCTACCGTCAAGTGCCGCTGCCAACACTGCCGTACGGTAATTAAAAGTGGGCATTCTATCAACGGAATGTGTGATATGTAACCCGCTTCCACGTGCAATGTTTAAGACACATCCTGGGTATTCGGTGATCGGACAAAGTTCTGAACACAGAGTTACTTCGTCGACCGAACAGAGACAGCTGCGTTGTAATATCGGTTTATGATCTTGGGAGGACTTAGTTTTAATCGGGGCGGGTGGCCGAAAATTCAGTGGGTGCTAGTTGCCCGGCCGTGAAATCAAGAGCGCCGTAAGCAAAGAGACTATAGGTACCATTGGTTGTGGTGACATGATTGTATCTCGCTGCGACGAATGCGCCGGTCACCCTGGAGATTTAGGTTAACAGCGTACACATAGTATACCGTCAGCGAAAAGAAGATGAGTACATCAGGCGCCAGTAAGTTACGTTTGTTGCATTTATTTCACTTTCGTATCAACCAACGATAACTGTCGCTCGATAAATTAACTGCTCTATTTGACAGAAACACGTGTCATGGTGGCCTTCTATCTTTTTTTCTCCATCTTTGTTGGTATACTGTATGATGAATGTCTTGTTTGTGTTTGGGTCCAATGTTAAACTTTTGTTTTCCTTCCTCATCCTAACTGGAGAGATAGGTGCCACCAAATTGTCTTATATTTTCGATATCTTCCTTCTAAACTTCAGTCTTCCCGTTGAAGCCTTTTCAGTTTTCGAGAGACAAGGATTTCACTTTCATACCAGTCTACCTTCTGGATAACTAGCAATGGCCGGCTGAGTCATAAAGGCCTTCACTCGTACGATCCCCAGTCTCATTCTCTCAGGTTTACACTGGAAATGTAGTGTGTTAGTAGAACTGCAAGTAGTGCAGACCGAGTCGTCTGCGGTGGATATGTGCAGGCGCCCATTGGCTCCAGTCACTGTGACAAGCTAATCCGAGTCGGAGGCCACCAATCATCGATTACGCATCTTACTCATTGATACGGAAGATGCAAACAGACTTTCGGTATTCGACCATTATAACCTGTGCCAATTAGCCTGAATGGAATGGGTTGGTTGTGTGGACAACACAAAGATCAGTTGCGGGATATTTGTGTAATGTGCAAATTTGTGACCAATAATAAAGGTAACGAAAAATCCACAGTTTTTATCGGTTGAGTCATGTATTCCGTATAACAACGAAGTATCAGCCACACAGCTCCGTGTGGTTGTTGATGGTTGGAAAAAATATGTAGTCGGCTGAGAAATGATGTGCTCACGGACTATGAAGATGATAGCCATTCCTACGGGCAAGTATGATAGAAGTCGTCTGTTCGGTTAGGGAATTCGAGACAATCTACATCGCCGTTTAAAAATGCACTCAGACAAGATATAGTATCCGCAAAAATACTGACACCGTTTGTATGTGGAACTTCGTTATTCCCTTGTTTTCTTTTCCATTCCGTTCTTCTTATTTAATTACTCTGCTTCCTGTTGTAATATTGTCAAAACCAACAGAAACCCTTATCATTGGTACCGCTGAGAGGTGGAAATGATAATGATAGTTAGCAGCAAATTCAAATATTCAAACATGTCACAGATAATCCCATAATTGAGTAATGATTTTTGGCAAGACGAACTCTGCTGTTTTAGCAATACGCGTCCAATCGCTAATCCGCCTAGCTATCACTTCGTGTACGTAAACGATGAGAACGAACGAAAAGTTTCTCTAGCATACATCTTACATAACAACGTTGGCGTTAACAACATTGATAAGAGGAGAAAAGACTGCTTCCGACAATATAATAGCAACGGAATCGACGCGGTCACGGGTATGACTCCCCATTACCATCACTATCAATGTTCAAGTTTGGATCGTCTGATAGTATTTATGACATATAAAAGCTTGTGTTGTTGACAGCAAAATATGATAGAATTAAATGTTGGCAAACGAGTGGTCGTCCAAAGCACAGCGCAAATGTATAGATAAATCGAAGAAAAAACGAAAGGTAAGAACCTACAGGAAAAAGAAATTGTCGATTAAAATCCTGATCAACAGGCATACACATCCTGAAACAAAACAAAGTCACTCTCACAGGACCAACAGAAATAGACTACCAGTTGAGACTGAGACTCGATTGCCATGTGACCATGTATCGAAATGTGAATAGGAAAGAAACGTAAGCAAAATCGTAGTAGTGAAAGAGAAGATGGCGCCAAATGCATGGAACATTAGTAACCAGTTGCTAAATAATCCAGATCAAAGCAGTGCAAAAATACGAACAGTCGAGTAGCGTGTACTGAAAAGATATCTATCCTTACGGTCCTCATTGCTTCGCATAATTAACTGCTTAAACTGACGAACGGTTCAGTATGAAACCAAAGAGATTAAGACCACCAGTCATTTTGAGTAACATCCCCAACGGAAACTTAGTTGGATCAAGAGGACTCACTATGACCAACAGACTGTGGCTACTGGTTTGCCTTCGCGTCCCTATACCAAGACATCGAGTGACCGTCATCAGCAGGGGATCTGGAGGTTAGGCAAAGTTCACGGTGTGATAAACGGTCGGCTCGTACCATTATCACGACATATAATTACCCAAATCTGGGTACGGCAAAACTTCAGATGGGTGAAATTGCCTAAACTTGACTATACAAACTTCGCACCTCAAACCCTTTCACTGCTGATCCGCAAATGTGCAAGCGAACACAAACACTAACTATTAAGGATGTGAATAAGTAGAAAACCCTTGACGACTTTTCGGAGCCGTAGAATACCGTTATGATCACGGCCTCATAACTGCACCCTTTTGATATAAAAGATGATGGTGCAAAAACTGTCAACAACTAAAAAATACAAACTTAAATGTTATTTTGAACATCACCGCTATTCGTGATACGCCCTTCTGACTGTATAACAGCTAGGCGAGAAATCGTAGACAGACCGAGACAATCCAAGTAGCGGAAGCGTTACAAAAATTAACTCACAGCCTGAAGGTGACTACACCGATTACGAACATCTCTGTTACGGAAATCTACAAATCGAAATGGCGCGAACTCAACAAACCTACAGTATATACATGGAAAACGGTCCGTAACCAGTTTATTCCAGCGACCACCACGAAAATCATGTACAACCGCCTACGGTTTGTTAGGTTTTATCGAAACCACGTACATCGGCGAACCGGAGCTGACTTGCTAATAAGTGCCGGAATTGCGGTTTGGACACTTTTGAATTAGACCATGGAGTCGCGTTCACTCGGGACACCCGAACGTATACAGATTACTTTCCCTTCGCTTTTGCAACCGCTAAAGATGCCTGAAAGTTTACACACTAACCAAAAGATGGCCCAATGATTCGAAATTCTGAAAAAATTGAGCGCGAAGGTTAGAGAAAGAAAAATAGATGTTCTGAAAGCGTTCAATTTTACGGTGGATTGACTCACTTCACAACGATATGTGACCTCTAGCGACGGCATTGAAGCACACACATTGAGCACATCACGATACTGTTCATCGGAAAGGCTGCGAAGTAGCGTGCGCCGTTTCTCATCAGGGATTTTGACCAGTTGGCGAATCGATTTGATATTGCGCTTAAATTGGAAGCAGAAATATGACATTTATAGAATAAGCAAGTTGTCCTTATTTTCAAGCAATCCAAAACAAAATTGGAAGAATACGCCGACAGCGGGGAATTACGATGTTCTGTTGAATATAAGTACCGTATTCTCAGAGGTTAAAAGCCGATGCGGACGAGTGTCACATCAGTTATACAATAGCGGCTACGTGACAAGTGCTCGCCACAGGAACGATGGCTCAGTAGATGAGGGTTTGAATTCATAACACGAGTAGTTGTCGGATGGACTTTCGTCCAGGTTACTTTCACCTGATGCGACTAAGCAAACAAGAGACTGATGGTTGAGTGCTTACTGGAAAATGAGAATCCTGAAATACTATGACAGCTTTTGTTTAGAAGTAATTCTGGAACAAATGTACGGTAAACGCACCTATAAAGCATTCCTATGTTGCTATATTCCGCGTTTGGAGACAACTACGCTCTGTTGAGTGATCGATTTCTACTTTCAGAGATAACAACGTGATTCCCTTGGAGATGTGATTATAAATGACAACTCTTCGTTGCGTACTGTAAAAACCACTGATGGATATCACAGCTGAGCCGAGAGAAAACTGAAACAATTCCAAGTCAAAGAGACGAGGAAATAGTAATTCCATTTTATTGCTACTTAAATGATTGTTAGTAGTATCAAGTAAAACAACGACCGAACATCAAGATCAGAAGTGCAAAAAATGTGTGGAGCAACAATCTTTGTTAAACTACATGAATATTGATCAGAAGATAAAGAGAACCAGAAACGAAACTACTAGCTGCCCCACACAGAAAAGGTCTTTATTCCAAGGAGACGATCGGATTTTGTCAAACTAATATTACCCAAACAAAGCTGACCGCAAGGTGCTAGCGAAAGTTGGTTCCTGACCGGAATAGGTCAAATCGAGAGGATTGTGTATAAGTGTTCAATACGGACTACCGGTTCACAACTCAGCTCAACGGAGTTCAGGATCACTGACAAAACCGAATCAGTAAAGGTGATGTTGGAAAACAACAATCCTAAATCACGGGGCCTAGTCGGGGAAGTGTGTTTGGTGAAATTGAGTACGATAAACAGTCAATGCAAAATTGTTTCTTACCATTTGCCTTATCACGGTCACTTCTCAAAACGTGAGCAGGCAAAATGAAACTGGACACGAGAAGTATAGACTAAAGTTATGTGCATCCGGTTGTCAGGTCATGTGGTCTAATCACAGTTGTGACATGGCGGACATAACAGGTTGAACACCAGAATGCATAGAATTCATATGAGTGAGTTACTGGGATATTCTGAGCAGTCAAATCAACACGCGGCACATCACAAACCTTGATGTTACATGCTTTAAATGTTGAGTAGTGATGGTGCAACAAATATGGAAATTCTCTCATTCCACTGGTGACCTATTTTGCACAAACCACATAATAGTATACGGTATGACGAATAAACTCGAAGTGATTACAAACCTGTTTCGCCACCATGTGACGAAGCTGTGAAGAGCCAATGTGCGGTAGCTGAAGTAGTGGGGAGGCGTTATCCGAAAGGGACTGAATCAACATTGGAACAAGATGCATACAATTCTCAATTGTAGCCAAATGTTGAGGCGTTTTATGTCGCGATCCAGCTTGATTAAAGAGAAATGAAACAGAACAATGATGATAGTTGCAGATGCATCCACTAATCGGCTGAAAAATAATCGCGGTTGTGACCGAGTTAGTTGGTCAAAGCAGGTAAAAACTCCATGTATGCTATCCGTTAAAAGGGATCTCTTTAACAACAGAATGACCCTTGCACTCATAAGTTCGCTGTCAAGCACACTATTGATCGTATTGTTGATCGATTTACGCTATGGTTGGTATGCGTGTTGACTACAGTCGACTGTTCATCACAATCACGTCATCAGTATTCTTTATAGCTCGGAACGTAGTTTATAGAAACGTCCGCTGACACTGAAATTCAATGGGCCAGCCAATCGTCAAGTTGTTATGACAACCAATAAGTTCCACGGATTTGTATTAGTCTTTGTCGGAAAATGCTTGGACAGTCAAGTTGCACGCTTAGTATACGTCTTTTGGTGACGCTTCACAGAGGAGCAGACAACCCTGAGAGAAATCATTCCGGATCGTAAGTTTTCAGACAGCATGTAAGTGGAAGAGCAGAAGTTTAAAGTTAGCACATGAAACAGTAAACGTTTACGTAATAAACACAAAAGCAACCACCGCGTCTCTGTTAGGACCGAGTTATTCAGTGGTTTAGTAATGAGTTGAACTCAAGGAAAAATAGATTCGTGAAGAACAGACAAGATACCGACTAGGTCCAAGATGGAGCTTTCATATTTTACCATGCGATGAATTTCGAGGCGTCGACATTCTTAATGTTAATCATATTGCTCGTATTCATGTTATTATTATTATTACCCTTGCTATGTACATAACTCAGGACAGTGAGTGTAAATCCATCAGCATGAAATAAACACAAGTAATAAAAGAGCAAGTAGATGAGAAAGGGGGGAAGGAAACAGAGCAGAATGTACAGAAGTGAAAAAAGAAAGAGGAAAATCTTCTTGTCAATTTTAAACTGTACACGATTTTTAACACTACAATTAGTGTTTTGATTGTGGCATCACTATTTCACATTTTTCAAAGAGAAGTGTTTATACTAATAGCCACAGCAAAGACAAACATGAGAACCATTAAATCAGTTTGTGGCCATAGTCTACAGAGTTTTTAGCCAGCGTTGCTAAACAACACTGGATTTCGACCGACAGCCGGATGGAGCTAATGGTGACCAAACGTGATACCAATTTCTTCATAGTTTTACACTAGGTCAGGGGGTTCCCGCTATACTGGTTTTTCCAACAAAAACTTGGAAGGTGCAGGCAAAGTGTGGCATGGTAGACATTGATTAAATTGAAACATCTCGGATGAATGATCGAAATTATTTCGCATAGAGGGATATTGCCTGATCCCAACACACCAACAAACTAATTCATTTCTCATGAGACGCTACTATCGCACACAGGCAACACTGCGTAGACGACGGCTGTCAAAAGTGAGCAGGCGAAGTGGACCGATTTAGCAATAGTACAACAGTACCGCACACGCAGTTGCGTTACACGCCCTACCTTTTGGAAAGGGACAGCGACGTCAGAGATGTCGCGAATTAACGGAAGTTAACCTAACTTTAGCGGCATGTAAGACCTCTACTTCAAAGCCACAATCAGTTGCGATAGAACTGTTAAGATAAATAAAGCTTTCAACGAAATCTAGACTGGCATCACCAAAGGGTAAATATAAACACTTGTCTCTACCAGCCTGTAGGAGTGCTTGCATTCAGGCGTTACAAAACACACCACATCGGACCATATGAAACGACAAGAAGGTCAACGCATCTTGCATTGGTTGTGAATCAGCAACAAGCATGGCGATACGACTGACAGAGTATGAGACTACGATTTAATTTCCAGGGAACCCTTTCATTCTACCATTAAAGAAGTCATCCGTGAAGCTTTCGAGGATGTCGTTGAAAACTAGTTGAAAAATACGAGACGGCCTTGCCACATTTTACTGGAAACTGTATAAGGTTTAAAACTGATACCCAATTCCTTGAAAACAATTCTGCAGAACAGCCTTGTTGATAGAACTGATGTCCACGAACACATACACTGTTAGGCGTTGGCAGATGTGCTGAAGTTCGAGCGGTTGACGAAGAGTGAAGATTGGAATAATGCATTCACGACCTGTATGAATTAGGGCTTGCTTAACAAGGCATTGCCATAAACGCTTTTCGGATAGCCTACACAACAGAATAGACCTTGACAGCTGAGGCGCAACTACCAACTGAGTGACTTCCAAGTGGTGGGTGTGCACGACGCGCTAGCCGCTCTCGAAGATGAAACGACTGACAAGTAGCCTCCAAAAGAGGGAACATTCTTGGTGTTGCAAACCTAACAGAACAGAAGCAATAACTTTAACCCAACGAAAGCAGGGTGAAGTCTCACCACAGCGCTCTGTGGTGACTAAGTAGATGGACTATTTCAGATCTAGCTCTTATAAGGAGGATTGTAGGAGTAAGCCAGCGTTGAACGTCCCGACTAGAGTCTGTCATAATCTAGTCTGCTACTTTGACGTGGTGGTCGGACCGGTGTGCTGTTTTGATCCAGAGGGCCATGCTGGCTAGGACTCCGGTCCTTCCAGGTTCAACCTTGTCAGACAGGTCAAAGGGGAGCAGTCAGACGAAAAGCAGTTACACTCATAAGATTGTATGTCGCACTGTTGACCGCGTAGGAGTGCTTAGGTAATGAGGTACGATCCTATGAGTGCACGGCAGCACTATTTTTATAGTTGCGGCCTTGCTGTCTTCCGAACCAGAGAGAAGAGGGTTAGGGAATGTACCCTCGAACAAAGAGCACTCCGACTGCTCAACGGTTGATCGTAACCGCTGGAGTATTGTCCAATACGATCTAAAAAATATTTGGTATCTCCCAAAAGCCTGATGTGGCTTCGAGTACACCCACTGGGCGCAGCAGTGCTCAGAATCACTGCGACCTCCGGTTAGCCAAGCCTTTCACTGCCAAGTGAATCAGACTCTTGAATCATCGGCTCCGGGTAGGGTCCCCCAAAAAACCCCTGTATCCTGTTAACTCGCAGATCAGACTTTTGGGTTAGAGACTCGGAATGGGATTCCTCAAGCCAACCCTCTTCCGTGCACCCAAACGACTGGGAAGTACCAGAAGTTATCGTTCGCATGACAGTGATATTATTCACCCATCACGACTTTTTTCTACTAGTTCACCCACCGTTTCGTCTGCCTTCCATGTGCCTTCGGGCAATAATTGCTTTCGGAAGACAAGACAACTGGTAAACATTGGTGCACTTAATGACCGCGCTTTCCAACAAAGTTGGTCGGCACGCTACTCTGGCAAGTAATCTCTTAAGTTTGGAGCTTGATGTATGCCTTATAATCACAGACAGCAATACATCAGTAGTTCACACTGATGCTTGACTGCCACACAACCAAGAAGGAAAAAAAAGAAGAAAGAAAAAACCTACATGAGGAGAGAGTAAAAAAGAAGGGGAGGGGAATGGACCTAATTACTAAAAATAGCTACGTCTATATTCGAACATACAACATCAAGGCGCCTACACCCTGCAAACAAACAACCGAGCTGTAAGTGAAAGTAAGGCGTTATCAGCAAAACAGCTTCCTTACGGCTTTCACTGCCCCCCCCCGTCATTAAGTGCACTCACTTCACAGACAACTCGGACAAACAACGACAACATTCACACCACTGAGATCGGTTAGCCGCCATCTCACCTAACGTCTCAAGCCACCGACTCCGTGAGTCGCGAGGGACCCAGCCCGGAAGACGAACCCGACCTAACGTAACCAACCCCTTCGTCAACGATTTCATTTGTCTACGCCACGTCATCATCTAACCTCCTCGCACCTTACGCCAGTCGGTCACAGCGTCGGC
>JTDE01001721.1:33067-43231 GCA_014338405.1 Paragonimus skrjabini miyazakii | reverse complement strand
CAGCGTCGGCAAACAGTGCTCGGTGTGGCAGACGACTAGCTGGCATCCTTAGTACATGACCTAACCAGCTAAGTCTGTGCAAATGTAGTGAGTGAACGAAAGAACTCGTTTGACAATCAATGCCAAACATCCGCTTTCTAACCTCCTCGTTGCTTACTCGCTGATGCCACTCGATACGAGCGATTGAACGTAAACATCGGTGGTCAAACACCTGAAGACGGTTCAAGTCTTCGACCATGAGCGGCCATGTTCCGCTGCTGTTGTCTGATATACGCGACCCTCAGGCTTCAGAGAAATACCTTTCTGTCGCCATAGGTGCCTCAGATTGGTAAACACCGCCCTAGCCTTAGAAATGCGCGTCTTTATTTCATTCCCTACACCTTCGCCGCCGCCGCTGATGCAGCTTCACAAGTACACAAACCGGTCAACAACCTCCATGACTTCATTATCTAACATTAAATCCACGTAATTACAACAATCTTGCAGAAACACTTCGCATTTTGAGGCTGCAAAACGCATTACAAAGTACTTAGCAGAACGCGAAATGGCGTTTAGCGTTGCTTGCGTCGCTTGAAAGTTGTCAAACAGCAACATTTTATCGTCAACATAATCAAGATCAGTCAGTCTTTCACCAGGTGGGAGGTCCACATCGGCATCATTCAAATGCTGCAGACAGTCCTCCATTATTTCGTCCATGACGAAATTGAACAAAAATGGTGAAAGGGGACAGGCTTGACGTATGCTGCTCCTGGTACTGAAACTGTCAGACAGCTCACGGCAAACCCTAACCTGAGCTGAAGTATGGGAATAAAGCGCCGACAATGTGCTCACATACTTAGTCGGTACACCCCTGCGTTTAAGCGACTCTACAAGTGTAGGTCGATCCACCGAATCGAACGCACCTTTATAGTCGAAGAATACGACGATTGTTGGCCGACGGCACACATGACACTGCTCCAGAATTTGACGGAGGATAAAAGTGTGATCTATACAACCCCGCCCAAGGCGAAACCCTGCCTGTTCTTCTCTAATGTTTATCTCAAGAACTGCAGTGAGTCGACGAAGTATATTGGATGCCAGAACCCTAGAAATGATTGAAGTCAAATTAATTCCCCTATGGTTTTCGCAAGAGCTCTTAATACTTTTCTTGAACATAGAACTATTATCGCGTGACCCCAGCACGGAGTAATGGTCTCCGTCGTCCACACAAGTTGAAACAGCCGAGTCGAAGCCTCTACTGACACCTCTCCACCTTCTTTAAAAAGTGCTGGCACGATATCATCTGGACTAGCAGCCCTATTACGATTGAGAGCCAAAAGGCAATCGCGAACCTGATTCAGTGGGTGGTTCCAAATCTACCAACCAGGGTGCTACGTCACACGTTTGTGGCGGCAACACAGTAGAAGCAGGAGGCCAGCTAAATTGACCCTCAAAGTGTTCGATCCAACGCTCCAACCCTCTAGACTTATTACAGATTAGTGTGCCATCTGCCTCGTTGATAGCTGCACTGACAGACGGTCGCTTGGGACCAATGAAACGGATCAGCTTAAAGAATTTGCCGGTGTTCCCTGAAACAAAAGCGGTCTCCGTTTCCTTAACTTTTTTCACTACCCAAGTCGGCCTTCAGACTACGTTTCAGTTTCCTACGGATATCTCTTCTAGACTTATTATGTGAACTAACATGAGGAATCTTCCGTCTGGCTTCTAACAACTCCAGAGATTTCTCTGAGATCCAATGTTTATCAAACTTATGTACCCCTGTGCCGCATGCCACCGTACCTGCTTTCTGAATGGCCTGTGGGATTTGAGCCCAGTAGCGATTAGGATCTTCGGAGTGAGTACCACTAAGGCAGCTATCTAAGCTGGTTTGATACTTATGCTTTACCGATGGTAAAACCAATTTCTCAACAGCCAGTCGTTGCTGGTGGTGGGGCCGTTGTCCAGTAAAAGTAAGAACAAAACGAAAGCAAACCAATGCATGATCTGAATCCAAGTATGTGCTCCAATAAGAACGACAGTCTTGAATCGAACCACGCCACCTATAACTAACAGCTATGGGGTCTATCTGAGAACAGGCCTGATTCGGAGAAAGCGGGCACCAAGTATAGCAATGACGTGCACGATGCCTAGAACTAGTGCCAGCCAAAAATAGCTTATGCTCAGCGCACAGCTGCAACAATCGCCTGCCATTATCTGACCGATGTGACACTATCCCAAACCTGTTGCCTAAATGAGATTCGGCCTCACCAAGGCGGCCGACCTGAGCATTCATATCTTCCGCCAGAACGACTATATCAGAGCCACGTGTCGACCGAAGGAGAGCGGCCAGATCTGAGTAAAATGCGTCCTTGACGCCCACGTCATTACATTCAGCAGGAGCGAAAGCAGACAACGAAAAGATTTCTGAAAATCATCCGTCTAGATTTGGTTTTAATTGAACCTGCTAGACGGACGGCACAAAGTCTACTGTTAACAAGGATCCAATCTATTAATGCGGCTGTGGCCGTAGTGCTGAGGACTACACCTACTCCAGCCTGACCTGTAACAGCGGCTGTGGAGTCACCTGAAATGTATAACTAGTATCCGATAGACAATGCGGGTGCTGTAAGCTCCATACGTTGACTACTGCCTTGGATTCTAGTCTCTGAGATACAACAGACATCGACATGCAATGAGTCTAACGTTCGTGCAAGAGCGGCCTGTTGACCTATCTGTTTTAGAGTGCGAACGTTGAAAGTGTCTATATTAATTTGCATTCTTTGTCTAAGCAAGGGACGAGGAGGCCTGAAGCTGAATGGCAAGAGACGGAACTTACCGGCTCAGTGTTACCACGGTTAGCTACATTTGTTGTGGGACCTTTAGAGCAATTATCAGAAATAGAGGTAGGGAGCGGCCTGAGAACTAAAATTGGATGGGACAATGGGGGGGGAGTCAGCAGTAGCATGTTTTCGCCTATCCATCCTGCTGTAGGCAGTAGAAAGGGCAACCCGGTTTGTACTGTGAGATGGCCGATGCAGTATGGAGTAACTTGTGTTATGATTATTCATGGTTGTATGTGGGCTGAAATAGTGCCAGGTCGGCCAGAACTAGACAGGAGAACGATTAGGGTTCTCAACCAAAGTCTATGGCTAAAAAGCCTATACCGAAAGGCAGCGTATGGGTGGCAGTGTATCAAACTGGTAAATTTTACGGGAAAAAATGCTAACTTTCTTCCAACCCCTAACCTGGAGGACCAGGTTCATCAGACCTCTACCTATTGACCTGCCTGGTATGAATGATTCTGTCGCTGTGGTGACCACACCACCCAGTTTAGCCCAATAGGTCATCGAGATGCGCAAGCCGTCACACCACGTCAAGGTCCAGGCTTGTTGATGTAGGCTGCGTGTCGGAAACGTGAGTCTACGATCCTAGCATCCTTATCCACTTGACCTCACCCCTAGATAACCGTCGATTTAAGCGCTTCTGTCTCAGGGTCAGTGGTGACGCCAAGGCTAAATCTCGTGATCTAACTGGAGAGGAAATCGCACTAAGTTCCAGAACAGAGCAATCTGTGCTCGACCGGATCGCAGAGAACAGTCGCTTGTGCGCTGTCAGACTCAATGCATCGGTTAAATTCTGTCAACGCAAATCAGAAAAGTATTGTGTATTCGTAATTTCAGCGTACGCCCCAATGGACCAAAGATGCGTTCTATTACGGTCTCGTTGACGTTCAGAAGCAGACTGAACACTCTCATATCAACATACTAACACGCGATTTGAAGGATCAGCTTGATTGTCATTCCCCAGAAGAGAAGCAACTGGGAGGTATGTTTGGTGTCCGGGCACAACGCACTGACAATGGCGAAAGACTACTGCAACTGTGCACATCCCAAGGCATCTATATTTCGAGCACCGCATTCCAATACAGAAAGAGGTACTGTGTTAAATGGAAACCTCCTCGTGCCTCTCAACCGTGGACATAACTCAATTACATAGCGGTCAGTTACAGGTGGCGCCATTCTGGAACAATCATCTGGACTCGGACCATGCTGTTGTGCGTACCCGTTTTGCTTTGACATTTGTTCAGAGGTCATTCACTCGTGCATACAAAATAAGTAAACGGCATTCAGGCGAAGAGAGTGTGAAGAACGCTTACCAGGAAACACTGATAAACAAATTGTCCAGTTCTAGTCTGGTGGGAGAACCTAACGAATCCTGGGAACAAATTGCCGAAGCTAGGAAGGAGCTGTTCACCTGCGATAAAACTGGATTTCTGTCACGACGAGAAAACCTTAAGAACAAGCGTCGATCGATCCTACCTGGTTCTGAATATGATGATGACCGTCGAGAACTTAAACGCAAGCTAACTAAAAGCTTGCACAAAGACCGCGAGCACCATTTGGTCGAATAGTCGAAAGAGATGGAATGTGCTTTTGTATATGGCAATAGCGGGAATCCTTTTTTAATGATTCATGGTTGTATTAGTCGTCAAGTTGGTGTAAGTGAGAACATATGTAGGAAACATGGCTCACTTACGATCAGACAACCGCAACGACTTGACAGGTGAGCTGAACATTTTGAGGAACAGTTCAGGTGGCTTCAATTAGACGATGAGGCCCGAAGTCTACGTGACATCCACAGAGACATCAGTCTGGTGTCTATTGTGTCCAAGTTACTCACTGGCCTCAGTTTACATTGGCTTACTAAACTCACAGAAAATCAGACACGCCAAGATCAGACAAGATTCCGATGCGGTCGAGAGTACGTTGATCACATTCCTACCTTGCGACGGACCTTCGAACATCGGCACTCTTATAGACAGCCGACGGTCGTGGTCTTTTTAGACTTAGAGGCTGCTTTCAATTCAGTTGCTCGTAACATTCTCTGGAACTGTCTTCGCAACGGATTTCCAGGGAAATACGTGAATCTGTTGAGACCACTGTATGCTCACTCTGAAGGTAAGGTGAGAGTTGATGGACAAGTGTCTCGAGCGTTCATCACTTCTAGTGGTGTTCGTCAAGGATGTCCGACCTCCCCCTTCATGTTCAATTTTGTCATTGACGACATTTTGGAAAGTGCGCTCGAAAAATCCAGTGAGCTTGGTTTTGAGGTTCTTGCTGACGATAAGTTGACCGATGGATGGCCCGTCCAGTCACCCATGTTGTCCGCAACCCATCCGATGTTGGCTTTGGCCATATCTCACCACCGCGTCGAGAATACTGTAGAAAAGCACTAAGGGTCAAGGAGGTATCAATTAAAGACGCAAACTGCAGTGATCTTGTCTAAATTATCAGCTTCTCCAACCTAATTCTGCGCGTTCATCAAGACTACAAGTTCATTCCGCTTCGAGCGATGAGACACAAGTGTAGACACGTTTGGGTGAAAAAATATTTCTCCATTGTCTTCGAAGCCACCGTTCTCGCTTTTTTTTACACCGTACATATTTCAATAGTCCATGGCCCCAGCAATCAGGGTCGAAAGTTACCACACGTTACAGTGGAGCTTCTGAGACACGTTGTCAAGTTGAACACACTACTTGCATGCCCTGGTTCTTCTCAGAAGCTTCACCAGATACCCTCCCGGAATAAACCTGCACATTCTAGACGCACCTACAAATTGGATAACATGCGATTCATAGTTTGATTCTATACTTACTATCAGACAAGTACCGTCGGAAAGAACAACGGCACTTGAAAAAAATAAGTAGCCCATTAACGATGGCCTCAGAATTAGGATTGTAGAACGGTGGTAGACGCTTCACCCACTCACATCACACATTTCGAGTGGCAGTTGGTTAACCTCTACTCCGACGTGTAGTTCATTTGTCACGATTGTCTAAGCGAGTTAAATGAGCAACTTAAATGTGTCAAGTAACATAACTGCATACGACACGGCTTCACAGTGTTCACGTCAGATAAACGAAGCAGTGATTCATCATCGGACTTGTACACGCAGGTAAAATCAGTGAGCTCATGTGTACATGCGGATGGGTAACATTAGCCTCCAACGTTCTTTAAACCAACGTCTTTCCTTCAAACGTGACACGCTGAATAAGATATTCAATACTGATTCAGGAAAGATTGTAGACTTGATATACTGACAGGTGATCGGAACATAGAGAAAACTATTATTCCTAGACGCACTTCTAACGGTCCATTCGGGTCCAATTCTGCCTTATTTATTAAAGACCCAAACGTCCAGGATAACATAGAAGTTTCGTTGGAAAGAACAAACGTGAATCCCATTACATACAAACTAAACTAGAAGCCGAGGCAAAAGTAGTCTGAAAATGGCACAAGAGCTAACAAGCATCGCTTCGCATGAGCGTTAAATAAACACAATTCCAATTTGCCACCCAAGTAATACACTAAACGAAGAAGACCTTAGCAAACAACACTGGATACATCAGAAGACTCAGCAGTTTTTATTCGATTTTTACAAAACGAGTGAAGTGATTTTGACTTTTATCAATGAGCAGCTTTTTTCGCGAATTCGTCCAACGAGATAATCTGTAGATCAGCGACCATTACAGTACGCATAAGAATTGTTTCCGAAAAGGATATTTTCACAGAATACTATAACACACTGTTCCCCGTCGTTTACGATTTACGTCTGATTGATTAAGAATCGTCTGGATGGCTAATATCCGTGACTACATCTGGGCAGATGATGGTGGCCACGATGGTCACAAAGAGAAAAGCTTAAAACAAATATTACTGGAACAGCCTTGTTATTTTCTACCACATCGTGACACCGAGATACTTAAGATACAAGTTCTTCTTCAGAGAAGGGTGACATTTCTAGTAGAAAGCCAAGTGTAGTTGATTTATTCCGTTGAATAGGATGAAATATTCAGTCGGGACTATTAGAAATGACGGTAGGGAGAGCTACACAATGGTCTAAACCACATAAACATTGGATAAGATTTCTCGGGGATTTGCACCATTACTGACACTGCTTAACAAATAGACGGTCGGGAACAGTCAACGAAGTTTGACCGGTAAATACAAGACAAGAATGCGTGAAATTTTCGCTCTCCGTTAACTGCGCTTTTACACGAGGATCAGTCATGCCTAAGCAGTGCCAGTGAAACAATGTTAACTGTTGCTGTCCACGTCATCTTTGCCATGAAGGAATTCCAAATGATACTTTTTGACCGTCATTTCACCTTGATCACCGATCACAAGCCACTGCCTGCAGTCTTTGGATAAAAGAAAAAGATTACTGTCTACATTACGTATTGGCTTCACCGATGGACCACACACTGGTGGGCTGAACTATGACTTCGAATCAAGTATACGTTCACCATGACAATCGGAGAAGCAGATGCACTATCCCGCTTGATTGGACCACGGATGCTAGATGCAGAAGAAATGGTAGTAGCAACTGTATCGGTCGAATCAGAAGTGAACCAGGTATTTGAGGATACAATTCGCGCACTTCCAGTTACTTTGGAGATGGTCCATGAGGTAATACAACCTAACGTAACACTCCAGACTGTACTTCGATATCTTCGCAAGCGACGGTCGCAACCAGATTTCTCAGGCGACTTGGAACAATATACTCGGAGACGTCCCTCGATATTTACTCTCAAAAACTGCCTTCTTGGAGAAAGAGTTATAATACGGATGTAACTGCGGACCAAAGTCACTCAACTTTATATCGGACCTCCGGGAATCTACAGAATGAAGGTAATAACATGTAGCTATGTTTATTAGCCGGCATTGGACGAAGAACTAAAACAAGTGGTACGCTCTTGCAACAACTACGCGTTGGCGTTCAAGTGACCTTCCAGACCCTACTACAAACATGCCCAGAGAGGCAGCGCCATGGTCCAGGATGCACTTAGAGTTCGCTGGACCACTTCAAGGGCAGAACTTCTCCATCCCTGTGGATGCCTTCATCAAACGACCGAAAACCACCCTGATGCAGCTGACCACAACAGGCACTAATATCTCTCGGTTTCAGATCTTCAGAAGACTCAGTGGCCCGGAAACGTTTCCAAATTTCTGAAAACAGAAGGGTATCAATCACAGCCCTTCGCAACTCGTTCGCCCGGAGTCTAACGGCCAGGCTGAATGTTTTGTGGACATGTTCAGACATGCAATTCAGAAAGCCCACGCGGAAAAAACTGCCACGGAAAAGTTACAGTGGTGTTCAATGCATTACTGAGTCACACCAAATCCGGTTGAAGGCAACATCAGTCGGAAGATTCGGTTACCAATGGACTCACTTAGGTCGTCTACCATCACACCGGGAACCAGACAGATAACTATGGAAAACCAGTTTAATAGATGTCACGGGTCGACACTTCAAGACCTTCAAACTGGTCAGACGGTATTGACACGCGACTACCGGAACCATTTGGTCAAATGAATTCGAAAGCAGCTTGTGGACGATATCTACAAAATGCAAGCGGGGGAGAACGTCTGGGTGCGCCAGGCTAATCAGCTGCAACCCACGGATACCTCCGACCGTACACAACGGAAGAAAGACTTGCCGCTGGACGTGCTCCTCCATACCTACGGTCTAAAATAACCGGAACCTGCAATGTCAACAAACACTATCGAGGATTCCCGTCCATAGTGCCTGCAACCTAAACGCTGGACAGACCGAACACAGAGAACAATGATACCTATGCAGATTAATTGCCGAATTCGATCCTACGACCAATGCACTAAAAAGAGAGGTGTTAAGGGGTAGGTTAAACCCAACCCTAAGGACAGGAGTCAGAAGTTAGATTTGACGTATCTTTTGACATTCATGAGATATGGACCTCAAGTTCCTTTGAACAATGATACCCACTTTCACATGGCACTGAGAGTCAAACTTTTAGGTACATAAAGCTGCATTTTCGCCGGTCATTTCAGGCTGAAGGTTTGAGTGAATCCACGAGCTACTGGTAGACTGCTGTCTTTGTCTATTCCGTTGCTTTGACTTGGCGTATCTTAACCTGTGGATCGTGCACAATCGGTTGAGACTTGGAATACTCGGTTGGGATATTCGTTCGGGGTGTTGGGAGTCTCCGACACAATGCCACATGACTGAACAACAGCGTTATTAACAACGGATACCTCGAAACACTCTAAACCCATTTCAATGCGGTTCAAACTGCAGTACAGCTTTCTAACAAGAGGTTACGAAAGACACTCCGCTGCATTAAATGAAATTAATGATTCTTATATGGTGTTCCATCGGAATTACCTTCAGTTGCCACGCCTACCTGAACAACAAACCAACATACGAAATATATAGATTTAGTCGTCCGACACAAAACACTACAGGCGAAAGAAGTCAAGAACTGCTACATCAGCCACTTACCCTATGTTTCAAGTCAACTTTCACAGCTTCGCATTCAGATCATTCTTTTCTATCGGATAACTTAGAGAAAAAAGATCTAAAGGTCCGAGTTCCGCCATTTTGTCAGAGGTCACCTGTACAGCGCATATCCTCGAACAGGCCGGAATTTGTCCTTCGTGAGTGCGTGGTGAGCAAGAAGTGATCATTAATCCGTTGGCCTCATATTCTGGCACGACTGGATAATTGCATCTGAAAAGTTGTTCCAGTACTTTCTTAAAAAATGAGTATGCTAAACGCTTAAAAGCAGAGATGATAAGATGTCATAAAGAGAGACAAATATGTTCGAATCACAAACAACCTCACCCTCATCCATGGCGACTGCAAGCACGTAAAGTAGGCTGTTGATCATCTCATCAATCAGTCTGGGGCAATTTTTGATGATATACTGCTGATCTGCAAAAAGACAGAAAGAGAGAGAAAAAGTGATCTGACTGGCTCCATGGTAAAAACAATGAAACAACATAAGTAAGCACCCGAAAGACCACATAAAAAGTTGGGCCGGTATAATGGAATTTCAACATCATCATAGACAGCAATACATCAATGGTTCACACTGATGCTTGACTGCCACACAATCACGAAGAAAAAGCAAACCCTGTGTAGGAAGTGAGAAGAAAAAAAGAAAGGGGAGAGGACCTAACCACTAAAAAATAGCTACATTTACATTCAAACATACAACATCGAGGTGCCTACACCCTGCAAACAAACAACCGAGCTGTAAGTGAAAGTAAGGCGTTATCAGCAAAACAGCTTCCTTACGGCTTTCACTGCCCCCCCCCCCCGTCATTAAGTGCACTCACTTCACAGACAACTCGGACAAACAAC
>JTDE01001721.1:7570-28219 GCA_014338405.1 Paragonimus skrjabini miyazakii | reverse complement strand
CAAATTCCGTGAGTACTACTTGGTCGAACAGTCGAAAGAGTTTTTTATCTGGAAATAGCAGACCGATTTTTTCCCGATCCGTGGTTATACTGGCCGACGAGTCGGTGTAAGTGAGATCGTAAGCGAAAAAGATAGTTCAATTATTACCAGCTAATCGCACTGATTTGATAGGTGGGCTGAACATTTTGAGGAACAGTTCAGTAGGCTTCAACCAGACCGTGTGGACGACGGGACTCGAATGGTCAGTTAGTGCGTTCTAGACGGCCCTCTGTTGGAAGCTCAAGTGACTCTGGAGCTCAGGTTGTTGAAGCGTGATAAGACTCCTGGAACAGAACTTTTCAAGGATGGGGAGAGATTAACTTCAGAACTGATAAAACTCCTCCCGATGAACTTGAAAAATGAAGTGATACCTCGTGATTGGGGCCGATCAACAGTAATTCCCGTCTTCAAGAATTCTACGTGACATTCACAGAGACATCAGTCTAGTGTCTGTTGCGTCCAAGTTACTCACTGGTCTCAGTTTACGCCAGCTCACTAAACTCACAGAAAGTCAGACACGCTAAGTCGGACAGAATTCCGATTCGGTCGAGGGTACGTTGATCACATTTCTACCTTGCGACGGATCTTTGAACATCGGCGCTCTTATAGACAGCCGACGGTCGTGGTCTTTTTAGACTTAGAGGCTGCTTTCAATTCAATTGCTCGCAACATTCTCTGGAACTGTCTTCTTCGCAAAGGAGTACCAGAGAAATACGTGAATCTGTTGAGATCACTGTATGCTCACTCTGACCGCAGGGTGAGAGTTTATGGACAACTGTCTCGAGCGTTCATCACTTCTAGTGGTGTTCGTCAAGGATGTCCGACCTCCCCCTTCATGTTCAATTTTGTCATTGACGACATTTTGGAAAGTGCGCTCGGAAAGTTCAGTGAACTTGTTGAGGTACTTTCTGGCGATCGGTTGACCGATCTGGAGTATGCGGACAACAATGTCTTACTTAGCCCCCTGCCGAAGACATGCAGACCATGCTGAACAAGTGACCTGGCTGGTTTGTACTGGATGCGCTTCGCACTGTCAAATTGCAAAGTACTTCTTCAAGAAAAGGGCATTACAATTTCTATTTTCTTTATTGCAGGGAATCCACTGGAGACAGTGGACAACTTCATATACTTGGGTAGCACTACATCGTCAACTTGTAATACTGCTGATAAGATAACAAAGACAGAAGTTGCCTTTGCCAGCCAGCATCTTCGAAAAGACGTTCGATTGTCACTTAAAGGAAGGGTATATAACGCCTGTGTGCGTTCCGTTTTGCTTTATGGTTCGGAAAATTGAGCTGCTCGCCACGAAGATGTCAACTGACTTGCTGGGTTTGACCATCGATGTCTCCGCAGTTAGCCCCTATCAAGTGGATTAATCGCGTGAGCAACATAGCCGTTCGTGGGCAAGTATCCTGAACGCTCGATAGGTGCGATCAATTGATCAACTAATCGTGTTATACAACCTACGATGGTTGGGTCACGTGCGCCGTATACCAGCTGAGCGTTTACCGTATCGGGCATTACATGCTGAGACTGCCAACTGTTGGGTAAAACCGCGTGGTGGTCAGACACCAACGTAGTCACGAAGTATGAAGAAACTGACTGTTCCATTGAGCACAGGTAGGGTAGGTGGCGCCTTCTGGATAGGGTCCTCGTGATCACTCAAATCGCTGGTTAGAAACGCCATCGGAGATGGTGGTGTGCCGCAGTCAGCGCATCCATATCATTTCTAGTTCTTCTGGCTAGTGTTCTTCCATTAATTCTCAACTTTCTTAATAACGTTTTCTTCTAGGATATCCCACGTCACTATTAAGGTGGACGGCGGCTTGAGACACCGTGACTTCTGGACAGGTTCTTGGCTGCTATGATGGTGTTGGGCCACGAGACTTCAGGACTGAAGGATGACCTATCACTCTCAAAATCACTGGCATCTGTTCACGGTTTTTGCCACCAAGTCAACTGCTATCTTATTCAAGTGGGGTGGTTTGGCGAAAAAGGCACGGGGTGGTGAACGATAAACTGACGGCAAAAGGTAACGGCTTAAATCTATGTGCACTTTCTGGGCTCGGCTAGAGTTTTATTCCATCTTCATCAAAAACTTCTTTCCAGTCCCCGCGTTGCTTACATGCTGATGGCACCCAATGCGTGTGACAAAACGCAAACATTAGTTTAAAATATTTGAATACATTCGACCTAATATTGGTTTTGGCGTTTCCGTTTGCATTCAATTGCATTCTGGTTCAATACAGACAACTTGATATTAGTCAGCTCGTCATATGACAATTATGAGGTATGAAGCTGGAAGCGTAACAGTTTCCTTCACTAGTTAATTTAAACTCGCATAACCCACACATACATGTTGACTCTGGTATGATCGCTTGCTGGTTACATGATCCATTTCCAAGACAAGTGATTATTATTGTTTCTATAAAAAAAACAGCGCAGAAGAACAACCGATCACATTCGTCTATCAGTCGAGCTAAACAAAGAGTGGAGACTCGAAGTGAGTGATTAAAGTTCCAGGTTGTTAGGAAAACAGGCTATCTCACTGCGGCATTCAAAACGATTTTTGGAACCGGTGGTCAGCAATGTTCATCTACTCAGCAATGGGACAGAAAAGTAAGTAACCATCTAGAGGGCAAATTTTAATGGTTACAAAAACAGTGTACGAAGAAACGCCTAAAAGAATCGAAGGAACGTAACGGCTACTTCGAAAGTAACAGAGGCGAGGCTTTTATGGAAACAAGCACATTAAAACCTTTAACATTCGAACTTGTAGTGGAAGTATGCTCATGTCTGTACTAGTGCTCACAATCAGAGACTGACTACGTCGACATAACCAGATAGTGTTAATGACTTAAAAATTTCCAACTCTGTGAAATATCAACAGAGCACGTGTTTTATCCCACCAAACTGTGACAATAGATCCGACGGATTCAAAACACAAATTGTTGCCACGGTAATCAAAAAACGCACGGGTGTATGTAGCAACATACCGAGGTGTAATGTTTTTGATGACAGAGGAATACGATCTAGATGTGCGTAGATTAAAGCTCGAGCTTTCACAGAGCTTGGCGAACCAACAATTGCTTTCCTGAAGATGGTGAATATTGGGATTTTCATAATGAGCTGAAAAGAAAATAGTGGAAACGATAGAATACCTGATATGACTTTCTAGGCTAGGGTCGGGTAAGCGAGCGGGTGAGATATGATAAATCTCAAAGTAGAGTATTGACAAAATAATTTGAGATAGCTGGTGTGTGAGCAGCTAACATTCCGTTAGCATGGGCGGACACAGTCTACTTCTTCAATCATTAGTCTACGCACGCTGCAGTCACGCAACAATACGGATGAACTGTCCTACGGCGCTCACTGTAAAACCAACATTCGCCAGATGAATACATTTCTGAATAGACTAAACAAATAGGCCGTAAGTCCAGTCCTTGTCAATAATAATAGCAGCAGCATCAACAACTTCAACACACAGTAACAAGAGAATCCAATGGAAGAATATTAGAATAGTGAGATAACATATAAATCATTGTACAATAAGCAAATGAATAAAGCATCACATAATACAGAAAAATTGATCAGTTCTAGAGCGAAAATAAAAGGACATCAGTATGGTGATAAACACCAGCAACAGTATACAAACCCGAGTAAGGTCGGGTGAAAAATAATTTGTCAGCGACTAAACTAAGTCCTTGTGAAAGGCACGATGAAGATGTGTACACGGGTGAAATGGAAGAAGCCTTGTGTTTACACAAAATCCAAGATTGACGGATAAACGCCTAATGAACTTCGTTGACTACTGAAAGGATTCAGTCGACTTTCAAATACTTTTCTCTGCAAACATACTTGAAAGGGATAACCCCATCAATCCGAACCACTGGATGCAACAGGTTGACTATCAGTGGCTGGATGGAATCCAGATTCTTGCGATCATACCAGTCAAGCATGTGACGAATTACTACGATGACCATGTCTTGTTGAATCCTGCATTATATTGATAGTGGAACAAACGCTGAAGTTAATTACTCCAACTGTCTTGTGGAGGATACACTTGCCACCCAGCCCTGTTTCCGAACACTCTTCTAGCGACTCTACAGATATTGCGAATAACCCTTTAAAAAAAGAGCGCGTTCGTGGCGCAGCCTACCGGCAAACGAAATGGTACAACTATAGAGAAACTGACTAGAATGTCGCTAATGGATGATAGTAGTCATTGAGCCAGGGAGAAGTGAATGGCGTGGCCGATTTAGAGGCCACGCTATCCATAATGAATTATCGCAAGACTGGTGACCTAGTGGATAGACTGCTGGCACGCAACACAAAGGTGGACTGTTGAAAACCCGATCAGACAATATGTACTTCCTGAGGTCGACCCACGTGAAGTGCTCCAATGTGAACCGCAGGTGCCATTGCCAGGACTGTCACAGTGACAACCGTGCAGAAGCCAACAAGTGTGCCGACATTCGTCAGACAAAACTACCACTTCATAATCAAACTTTATGTAGTAAACGAATGGAACGATTGTGGTAAGTGTTTGCCGTCGACTAACTATCTTACTTGCAATGTATACGTGTGTATGAAACTCAGTAAACAAAGCAAGTAGAAGGTTGATCGGTCAGGTCAAAATTCAAATGTCCACATACCGGAGGTAATTCCACGTTGTCACTCGGTCGGCAAACGATTTCTTTGTTGAAACTTGGATTGAACTCGTACGCATTCGACAGCACTTTGATCACGCGTGGCATAGCCATGTAAGGAGAACGCATGAAAGTGCCACATAGATAGCGTATCGTGTCTAGTAGAACGTGGTTGTTGCTAAACTTCATCGTATTGTACCACCATGTGCCCTGAGGTGTAGAAAACGGATAGAAATTGAAAGCAGGGTTAACAATGCGTACATGAGGCGAAATCAAACGAATCAGTTAAATTAGCAAGCAAGGAAGCCACTGGATGGGTCAACCAATAGTTGAAATAGGGAAGTATTAATGATCACAATTCGACAACTAATAACGTCAGACATCAGCAGAGCAACGACAATAATCCACGTGCAATCTGGATCAAAAACTTGCACGCACACGTACAAGCTGAACTGAAGCGGATGGAATGTTGCGGTTAGTAATTTTTTTTTTCAATCGAGCGAGTTGAAGATGACAGCTAGTATTTCACTGAAATGTACAGCTGGTACCGACTATCGAATTATAACTGATTTCCTAAAACAGCTGACAATTAACCACAAGTTGATAGAGTAGCAAACTCTAAAAATGATTTCGTGCTAACATACAAAAATGTACAAGAAGACCTCGTTCCTAACCGTTTTGCCCTATACACTGTTGTAGCATAAACTTATAGTGTTGCAATTAAAAAAGTTCTTTGGATAAGTATTCATTCAGATTAGGATACCCAAGTGGAATAAATAAGCATCACTGGTGAGTAGTAGAGGATTTGGTCTATATAAATTCAGCACTACTCAAACACGAATGTGGCTGAACGTTTGCATACGATAATTCAGTCGTGTCTTGTGTGGGGTCAGTGGCGCATTAGTCATCACGGCTGCCTCATCAAAGCGTGGCCAGTGTTTTGATCTTGGTCGTGGAAGCGGTATGCACTACTGACGAGCTCCAACAAAAGCGGAACTCGAAATAAGGGCTGCCTGAAGTGTCTACGGGAATGTCACGGCGGTAACCAATAGTGAATGAATAGATATTAACAACTGGTTATATACAGTCCGGCCCTCTTCAAATACTTAGCTGAATATCGCTTAACTCTGACAACTCTCATCCGTATTCGCACACTGAAATGGAATAATCCAATAGATGTATTTCGTGATGCATTTTGTTATAGTTATACTTAAAAAGTCATTATAGTGTTTATGGCTTTCGATTTTTTCGTTTGGCAGTGCCTCCGAGTGTTTCAGTAAAAAACGAGTTTAACCTCATTAATTAACCAAAGGTTCACATATGGGATATGCATCTCGAACAGTTCGAGGTATCACCATTCCAGTGAGGCACAACAATGTACCATGGGTATTAGTGAGACTATAAATTGGCCAATCTGGAAAGCAAATTAAAACTGTTTCAGTCATTGGAATGCTAACTGATGGCTAACACTATTCACCACCGAAGTGAGTAATGGTCCTATGACAAGTACTTCTAAAAACCGGTGATAAGAAAAAACTGGCCGACATATTCAAAACACTTATTCGTCCAAAAAAGTGACGTTCACATCAAAAGCTAACGTCACCTACTGAAACAGAGACACTGAGACCAGTAGAAGCAACATTATCATGTGAAACAACCTTTAGGACAAAATGGCAACAAAATATGGACGTTGACGAAAACTTCCCATTCATAATGAAGAAATCTTCGGCAGTATTTCGCTCACAGACGGTAACACTGAGATTGATGGGGGATGCTCACTATTAGAGATATTCATTAACAGAAGTAGCTTTTGGTAAACCGGGATCGCTTCATTTTGACCAACTAATAGTGTGCAAATGAGAAAACTTCTAAAAGACTTTTTGATTAAAACATTTTTTGTAAGCCATTTGTCAACTCAAAACCTTGTTATCTTCTAGGTATACTTCACTGTCGTCCTTTCAGAAAACTGTAAACGGCTTAGAATGAAATATACTCACTACCGTATAAGTATCAAAATTAACCACTCCGGGAGCAGAGCTGGCATGACATGTTGACTGGAGTTGTTTACAACTCGATCTATGTGAACATGTAATTCAAAAGAACACTTTTTGTTCAAGCTTTTTAGTTATCACACTCGGTTACGAAGTATTTTACCCGATATCCATCAATTTTGATTGACCTCAAACAAGTTTTACAAGACATGTCCTTCTGGCATATTGGATGTCAGATTTTTACACTCACAAATTACTTCAGCATCTCGCCTGGGGTACTGTTCATCAATAAAACCCTCACCATTTCCTCCGCATTTTGAACTCAGTCTTTGATAAGTAACCTTTCGATAAAACACGCTTTATAACAGTTAAAAATGTCCCCATACGGCTTGATACAATTACTGTTTATAGATTAGCGTGCGCTGTTAAACATGTTGCGCTGCTGAAACTTGAAAAAGTCAGTCGCTATCCACAAAGAAATCTATCTGCGGCTGCGATAAGTATGGGCTAAGATAACTTGATCTATAACACATACGTGGATATGTGCCTATCGAGTTCAAACCGTGACCTTTTCTGATATCTTGACGTTCCAGCGTAGCAGATAAACCTTTTTTCATCCAACAGAGATAAATTCATGCAAACGTGGAGTAATAAACCTGCAACAGTGCACGGTGTACCTGTTACAGCTTGTGTTACAGAGTCTTAAGCTGTTGTATAGTGTATATCACGTCAGCAACATGAAGCGTCCATTCTAGTGAACCGCCATTAGTTCTAGTATGACATATTGTAATTTCACGAATAAATTGGATTATTCCAACCAATCTTTGTTCCTACTCGCCGAGATACGGGAAAATGAATTTAAACATCGGCATATTTGAATCAGTTTCAGTAACAATCGTACTTCAGAGTCCACTTAAAAATAAGGGAAGACAAGCAACAGAGTAACGAGTCAATGACCAATTGATGATGAGTCGTAACTTGTCAGATTGGCTAGGCATTGATTACAGCTATCGTGTTATATCACAAAGGAAACAAAAGCAACGTGGCTATGGGATCATTTCGAGTGAATTAAAGACATCGTCTGATATACACCAGAAAGAGAGAATAGGTAGCATTTGCATAATCATGTCCGTAGTAGGCAAAGTAGAAAAACGCTGAATTAAGGTTTACAGAGAATAAGAGCGATAACACTTTCGGGATAAGAAGAAATCCTGCTTAGTAAGACATGACAAAAGTGCTAAATGCACGAGTAAGGATGCACACAGACTTTCAACTGGACCTATTTAAAGACGTCGTTGTACAATTAGAAAGTTCATTAAGAGTGAGCTGACTAGAACCAGACAAAATTTTGGGAGAGAGCGGCTTATAAGTCTCAAAATTTTAAAAAAAAAACAACAATAAACCTAATTAATCTGAAGGGGAGAATACCACTGTTTGCGAACAAATGCCCCAAGGACCCAGAAAAATCTCATAGCCCATGATAACTAAGTCAAGCGCTAATAGTGTAAGTAGAGTGCATATTCAGCAGGACAATATTTTTTGAGACTACCAACCAATGAAACCACCGTATGGTGATTAGACAATAATGCGACTACGGATCATTAGGCCCTCAACTACTCCGTTCAAATATCGTCTAAAATGTCGCTGGACCTCGGGATCAGTAAAATCGTCGGTTGGACATTGCGACGATATAGCCAAATTCAACAGTTAATAGAGCCACATCACCTCGAATCTCTTACATTCATGACTCAGAAAAATCCTTGTCAACTTTGAGGATTCAATCAGACAAACCGACTGGCTATGCATATTGACAAATCGATCAATAGAAAACTAGACGAAGTGAGCCGATCATTCCAAATCAACAAAATGAAATACAATGCGGTAAACAATGCACATCAACTGCTATATGAAGTCATTCCATACACTCTCAACATACCTACAGAAATAATAGAAAAACGCGAATATACAAGCAACCGTTTCTGATACATGCGCGTCGCCCATAAGATAAGCTTTTTAGGCAAAAGTTAACGGTTCATGTAGGTAATTGGCAAAAAAGAACAAAATGTTATTCGCGCACACAGCCTACGCAAAAATGTTGACGTTACTCAAACGAAGTGAACTTATGGTGTCTTCTCGGAGTAGTTCGAATAAATAGTACATTCCCTATGTTCGTATATCAGAGTGCCAATCAGCAGGATCACCGACAGCAATGCATCGATGGTTGCTATTGGTGCACCGGGTTAGGAGTTCAAAATACTGCCGAAATCAATAGCCTAACAGAAATCGAGGTGGATGCGACGGACCTGACTCGTCGTTCGAACGACATCGACAGTAATGTGTTTTGTTTTACTCACCGGGCGAGGTTGCTCAAGTTCACTTATAATTTCCATTTCAGGTGGCTAGCTAAATGAACACAAATACCTTTTTGTTCCGTTCGAGTCTCTTCTGTTTGTGCTCATCATATAGGATAAACCATGAGATTACAACACCATGTAAATACTGATCAGTAGTCGCGGATTTGGTTAATTTTCAAGTTGAACATAATCCACAATTGATCGCAGCTGTCGCATCCCCATAGACTTTCCAGTTGGCCCCTTTCGCAAAGAAGCACTAGACTCAAGTTTCGTTCTCATTAGAGCTCGTCAGTAATGGATATCATCGCCACTGCCGGGACTTGAACCACGGACACGCTGTTCATGAAGCAATCGTGTTTACCACTGCGTCATTGACCTCACGTAAGGTGATATTTTAGACTACTGATGAGTAATCGAGGATTTGGTTTACTGAGATCGGAGATTTCGACCTGTCTAGGAAGTCCTAATCGCGGCGTTATCTATTGGAGTTAACAGACACTAACTGTGTCTTCATTTCGAGACGATCGGGCAACCTGATCATTACTCACAGGCGAAAGTGGTTGAGCGTTCACATATGATAATTCGGTCGTGCCTAACGTGAGGTCAATTGTGCAGTGGTAACCACGGTTGCCTCATGAACAGCGTGGCCGTGGTTCAAGTCCCGGCAGTGACGTGGATATGCACTACTGACGAGCTCTAATGAGAGCAAAACTCGAGTCTAGTGCTTCTTTTCGAAAATTAACCATGTAAATAAATAACCGAGTTGAAAGTGACGGTATGACAGACCCTTCAAGACACCAATGCTCACATATTGTGATTTCATTAACTGTCCTTACCTCACAGGTATTTCTGTCAAACGATAACAGCATCCACAACACCCGCTTCGTCGCCATCTGCAGTCGACGGCCAGGTAGATTTTATCACACATGAAAGGTGTGCGTATCGCTAGTTTACGAAAACCTTAACCAGCGGGATAGCCACCGACCCAATCCGGTCAGATAGTATATAGGAAAAGGAGCGAGAGGTAACAAGTCAAAACACAATCTGATAATATCTGGACTAGTGGTGCACAGTGCATCTGCACACTTACCACTCCAATCGGGAGTATCAGCATGAAAAGAAGCACGTAGGCGCCAATCACCTGTGAAGTTGTAAGAGAGTAAGAAAAAAAATGAAAACAATTTATTTACAATGTTTGCAGAAAAAAGGAAAGCATTTTCAAACGAACTACAAAACATGTCCCCTTTTTTATAGGACTCGAAATCGTACATATCGGTCATCGTGGTGGCCATTATAGTCAGAGTTAGTTACACCAGATCAAGTTGACAAATACACTTTGTACACCTAAGTCTTTAGTACATCCACACTGTCAGTACATGCAAGAATTGGTCGGAGAACAAAACAGAATAAACAACAGTATATCCAATGAGGAGCATAAATGCGTTAGCAAAGGTGGGAAGGAGAAAGATACAAGACTCTGGATGTATAAAGGTATGTTTTAAACCTTGTTGAAAACCCTATTGTTATTAAGAGAGAAAGTCACACTGAGAGTCGTTGTGACACACACATGCGTAAAAGAAAAAAAGAAGTTGGAGTGTATATTAATTGTGGACATGTAGAAAATGGCACCCAGCAGTAAGTGCCTAATGTTGATTAGTGCTGTGTATTAAATTACCTGTGTGGCTTTTCAAGAAATCACTAAACTGCGAATAATGCTGGTGAGAACAAATAGCTGAATGTTCGAAAAAAAATGCGTAAGATTCTCTCAAGTCAATACAAACGTGAACAAAGTGTTTTAGCTGGAGCGATGACAACTGGGGAAACCGAAAGCTACTTTAAATAAAATCAACCCTCTCAATCGACTTATGTTTAGCCTGAACAACTATGATGACATGCGGGACCACACTCTACTAGACATAGAAGAAAAACTCTTTGGTGATTTGGTTTCGAATGTAAAACAGTTGACTTGAAAATGTGTGCCTTTAGCGCTGAGCTATCGCAAACACAAGTATTAAAGATCCCTACTTAAATTTCTTACGTTCCGGCTTCAAGGAAGGCAGCACGTTCGACTTATAGAATCGCATCGTTCAGTTTGGCCTACTAACATTGCCTGTGCAACGGGTGAATTCGAATCCGGATCAAGTACACTTTGTCTGAGTGTGACATGATTAATCGATGCGCAACATTACTTATGAGATTATAAAAACAGTAGTTCAAGTTCGAAAGTTTAGGATGAGCAACAAAAAGTAAATTGGACTGACCACATAGAAATTTTCTTTTTGGATCATCCATTTGGGAAGGGCAATTCCGAAATGCGCGGCTAGATAGTGTAGTGGAAAACGAAATTAATTAGCTACGAACAGATGTGCAATAAAACAAGATACAATGATAAGCTGGTAAGGTGAGAAAACTAAGAACAGTCACAATCGTGATAAATCTTAACTTCGGCCGGACTCGAATTATAGACCGAAACAACATATATACTCTTACACGTCAACCGCCCTACCGGATAGATCTTGAGTCCAACCGAAGTCCAGATTCTTCACACTTGAGTATGTTCTAAATTAACAAATCTGCGACACTACAGATCAGACGGAAAAATCTATAAAAAGAAGCTGAATTAGATATTCACTAAGTAGGATTACAGTCACAGAAAAGAACAGTGGACAGGAATGTTGGGGTCCATAGAAGTGCCCAAAGCGACTAAACTAAAGAACAAAGGAGCAAAATGGTG
Source organism: Paragonimus skrjabini miyazakii (assembly GCA_014338405.1). Lineage (NCBI taxonomy): Eukaryota > Metazoa > Platyhelminthes > Trematoda > Plagiorchiida > Troglotrematidae > Paragonimus > Paragonimus skrjabini miyazakii. The sequence continues at coordinate 16,452 of JTDE01001721.1, read as the reverse complement.
AAGTAAATTCAGCGCCACAAAGTTCCGAGAACAGGTAAAGAAATGTCGTCAGATCTTGATTCACTAGGACACCACCCTTTCAAGATGCACCCAAAGAAGGATGTTCGCACACAGATTGACTCGCAGGTATCACAAAACAATGGATACCATTAACCCATATGAATCCCATACAGCCCTTCACAAATGATTGTGCAACAGACATATTCCTATTGTTGTGCGGCCAGTTGTGTGGTCAGTTTTTACACTATGTGCAGAAATACACACTCTGCAGTTTGGTCGCACCACGGCTACAAGGATGCCTTTGAAAATAGAAAATCTCCCACATCAGACCACCAAGAGATTACACATAGCTGCTGTTCAAACATGAATCAAAGAAAGGATGACAGTCGTTCGCTTGCGGTAAGCATATCCAAAAAGAAAAGAGTTGAACTTCTCACGAATTGCTACCCTCTGAATGCAATGGAACAAAACCATTCGGAAAAAAAAACGAAACAACGAAATTTGAAGTTTGGCACCACAAAACAACGCTGAGGACCATTCAAGATTCGATGTACGCGAGTTAACTAGGTTTGATCTAGCTGAACTGCTGCGTCACCGCGCTGCTTGCAAGTGATGACCATCATGCGCACAGTGACGTCACTAAGCAGCGGAATGGCACGGTAACACTTGAAGTTGATGGGATTCATCGACATCCTTAACATAGTGTTTGCACAGCAGTTGGTATTTTCTGGTGACCACCGACAATAGGCGAAAAGTGAGGTGTTTGGACTGTGTTTTAGAGCTAGAACGAAGGTGCACATGCTCCCACAAATTATCAGACTCGACTCAGTACGGGAGTAACAATAGCAAATGGCTAGCTGAAACATTAAAAAGATTTGGTTGGAACAGAGATCACGTGTATTCACTCGAGAGACCGTTGAGGCGTAACCGCATCCAGCTTAGTTAACAGGTGTTGTGTCTTTTAAGTCAACTCGGCCGAAAAGTTCCTGCTAGAAGTCCTTGTAACGTCTGACAGTGATGACAGGCAGTCTATAGCACAATGGGAAGAGACGTTGGTGTTTACGTTAATACGTGAAGTTTCCGTGCAAATAATTGTCTCGTGTGTGTAGTCACAAATCTCACGACTATAAACCGATAACTATCAGTTGACACAATTAATGTCAAAGAACAAACACCATAACGGAAATCACAGAGGGAACAAAAACGCTATTAGACACTGGTATTTCAACTAGATTACATCGAGAATAAGGAAAAAGTACGGCAGAGTGTCAATCAGCTACATACCACCGGACGCCGATCAATGAGGATAAGTCAGAACTATCAATGAGGTAGGTAAGCAGAATAGTTCGGCTTTCCGTAAAGTGGTACGGTAAGTTGCGAGTCCGAGCAACAAACAAGAGAGATAAAACTGAATAGAATGCGTGTAGGCATATAACGGTAAACGACTTTGGTAGTGCATCGTTTTGCCTAACCAGTCATGTGAACGGTTATGAAATTCCCACATTGCTAAAGGATTTTACTAGTCTCACCAAACGAGGCAAAGACATTAATCAGCCTCATAATCTTCGAAAACCATCAAGGAGTCGCATTTTACGTTACTAAAACTGACAACAGTTGATCCCAAAAACCATATTCGTTTAGGACGCTGAAAGCATTAGCCATATGATCAATAAAGTGTTGTAGAACATGCAGTTTCACATGTGTGCAGTACAGTACGACTCGAATGTGTCGAAACAAAGGAATGGGTCTCGACACCAAGGAGACTAGGAGCTAGAAGCGACTATTGAAGACTTGTGTATTTACTGTGCAGGACGTGTCACGACAGAGACCGTCACCGCTCTACTACCAGCGACGTGGATACACGTCAACCGTGTATAACAGTGTACGTTGGTGGTTATGTATTCTCACAAACCTTGAATGAATGTCAAGCTAAAAACCATTTTCCATGTCATGTGTCTTTTGCGGTCACAACAAAATGACAAGCTCTAGGAACGAGAGCTTTGACAACAAATCCCAACCTGAAGCTCTCCAGATGGGATCAGCGGTCACAGACACTGCAAACAAACCGGAATGGAGCGACCTGGAAAAACCTCGGCCAATCACGACTCGCGCGTGAACTGTTACAAGCGGAACTGTGGTCGATCAACGTCAGCCAATCGACAACCGGTAGTCAGTTGTTTCGTCGAATTCGTTTGTAAGGGGTGATGATCAGAACAGGTTGTTCGAACGAATACCGGATTTAAACAATCGAACAGTCAAAGTTAGAGTAGTGAAAAGTAATGACGAATGGGTTAGTCAAAATTCAACGTTTGTCGCCCAATAATAGCTATCGTTAATGCAAACGCTGTTGTTTCTCTACGAAAGGGGTATTTTTTCTCTGATATGTTGAGACTGCGTAGCTATGTCCACATCGTTGCTATTCTGATTTTTTCGATACAGCAGCCAAGATGTTCATAAGCAGATTCCAAGACGGTTAATCGGATGCAGTTGCACTCGTCCCCTCTGAGACGTTGGATGCGATGGATAGCAGCCGATTGGTTGAAGTATGGCGGATTTGGAGACAGAAAGCCTATGACTGATGTGCTATGTAAATTGTCCGAGTAATTAAAGAAATACTAACCGGCAATGTTCAGAAACTGCGTTGGAGATGAGGGCAGACAGGTCTTGAGGAAATCGACCTTTGGAAACCATGAAGATAAAATGACCCGAATAAGGTGGTCAGTAAGTTTGAAGAATATCATACTGTCAATGAGAATAAAACTTTAGAAGGCTTCCGGTTTTTTAAACGAGAATGGTTACCAGGCAGCATCCGTCAACCAAGATATGACGGCATTGGAGCTGGTCAGAACTTGCAATTTTTGCAAGTGCATGGAGGACAGTTTTATTGGTGATCTAATTGTCCTTGGAGTTCAGGAAGCTGCGATGACGAAGAGACTGTTGAAGACGAGACAGTTAATCCTTGCCCAAAGTAATAACACTTCTAACAGCGATGAAGTGACGGAGTAGAGGATTAACAACATTAACAGCAAAAAAGGCACAGAGCTCAATGCGACCGAGCAAACAGGAGTGAGGTTCGTAATATATTCCTATATTCCTATCAGCTGTGTGGTGACAATCGTGAACGACAGAGGGGGAAATGTCTAGCAACTGAAAAAATCTGCCAGAAGTGTTGGGAAATAGACATTTTTCCAAACAACACAAGTCACTCCTCAGAAAAATCAGTAGAAGAGGTCCAACATAGCCAAATGGTGCTCGAGATGTAGTTGGATCAAAAGGGATATCAGCGGAGCCTCTTACTGAAGGCAAACGATGGCGATACCAGTTAAATTCTGGTGATTCCGACAATGTAACACCAACATTGGTAGACCGCAGTTTTTGTCCTTTGTTGTCTTGTCTTGCTGTACCGTAATTCGTGGATCGAACACAGTCGATCGGGGTTTAAAGTATTCGGTCAAGACATTCATTCCAAGTTGCTTTAGCCGTTGTGCTTCCTTTTGCCCACAGGCTGAAATCGATCAGCCGTTTTGTGGTTGGCCTATGAGTAAAAGGAAGCGCAACGGCTAAGGCAACTAATACACATACCTTCCTGCAACCCCGGTGATCGTGACCCCGTGGTCTAGTGGATAAGTGCTTTGACTACAATCGGCCACCTATTCACTGGTCGTAGGTTAGATCTTCAGGCGTGCGTGGTGCTGATGAGACCCAACTAGGTCGAAACAGCTGTTCACCACTTCGTTGGTGGTCACTGGGATCAACCGTTTGCAAAAACATTCGTTCCAAGTGTTGGTGCTCTCTGACACAACACTACCTTAGTCGATCTCTCCTACGGTTGGCTGTTATTACGCAATTTACACATCACACAGATGTGGGATGATGCTTATCAATCAGTGTTCGACAAAATCAGGAGGTTAATTCCTATGGTTGTCATATCGACATAATACGATCTTGAGCTTCCTCTGTAAATCCAACGTGACAGCAATCAATCGGGGCCTAGAGGAGTGCTACTATAACAAAGGAGACAGACAGATTGCAGAAACAAAGGTCTCTCGATTGCCGCATGAAACAGTGCACAGATCAACAAAATAGTAACTGTCTTGCTAGTTCCAATCGATGAGACCACGATTAGCCCTACCCAGAGGGAAACTGGATTCTAGTACTTCATTTCGAAAGCGGCTGACTGGAAAGTCTATGGAAACCCGACAGTTGCGATCAACTGAGTGATGGCAAAAACAGTGTATGATAACCCGGACTGTCTGCCGAATGACAAAAACCTATTCCAGGTTCCAAATAATTGAGCTGAGGTGATACGTGCCGTAGTCCGTCTAAGGACGGATCGAGTCGAATTGGAATCAGAATTGTGTTTCGTGGCCACATATGGCAGTAGTCTCCGTGGGATTCTACATTCATACAAAAGCTTCACAGGACCGAACAAAAGTGGTTTTTTAATGACGACGATCCTTCTTGGAGACGACTCTTTGAAAGAGACTATTTTACACTGCCTATGCCTTCAAAGCCAATCGAAACAATCACTGGAAGGCGTTTACCTGCTATTAACAAGGTGTGCCTTATCATTAAACTGTACACTCGTTTCAACCCCATTCTAGTGTCATGTTCTTAAATCGAGTTTTCCAAACGCCGGAGAGAATGCCAGCATGGCGAATACTACCACATTGACGGATTCAGATCACAAACTTGAGACTAAAATAAAGCAAGCTTGAAGGAAAATACGGCTTTCTAGTCACTGCTTGTTTATAAAATGTGGAACATTCTACCCGACTGTGTTCCTTGTGCGAATTGTCTGTCAGTTTCCAACGCTCGTCTTCACCAGTATTCACTGCCCTAATATAGATACAGCAGCTGGTTAGCGAATTTCAATACATCGATGCGGGTCTAAGCATATACACAAAGAAGTCTCCTACGCTTCTGTGTCTCAGTTACGTTACCAATCCGTTCATCCACTGATTTTCCTAATTGTTCGTGTGGAGATATGATCAAACGCGTATTTGACGAAGTCCATGAACACCACCCGATTCGGGTAGACTAAATCAACGAACAGTGTCACTTTAGAGCACACGGTTGATTCGAACCATCCCGTTCAAATTTCGATGCATTTCGCCCAATCTGCTAGGCGAACGCCATGTAGTTGAGGGCAGAAAGACAGAATTCTGATTTCGACCGAATCTAACAAAATTGGCCTCCATGCACCCAAAAGCATTACGTTCAGGCTCTGAAACCAGCTTAGCCTGTTTCCTTAAATACTTAAATGAACGAGGAACCACTGTTCAAATGACACCTTGGTTGATGTATGTCGCTGGTCAGCTTGATCACATAAACTCTCTCACCGCTTAGTGCCACAGTGATGAGCCGGAAAAACGTTGGCAGAAATATGATGCCTGGCGACTACTGGTCGAAAACAACCCTATTTTTCATTATTTGCCCTTTTAGACCATGTTGAAGTGCTCCGGTCGTTGTAAGTGGCTAGTAATCCATCTTTCTTACACAAGTGTGTGTAGTCACACTAACAAGAGGTTAACAACCAACACTAATTTCGCCGCGGTCTTGTGGGATTGTTTGCTGACATTATGTTGACATGCTGAAGTTTGTTGTGTCTGTATCACCGCAAGCTATTGACTTGTTCCCTGTGAGTGTTTGGAATTAAGCAATGACTGGTCCTGTTGTTTCGGAATAGTTTAAACTTTCATCTCTTCTGTGTCTTCTGTTCTATACCCCAGCCCATATTATATCCGTCCGATCGAGATTATGGTTTTCTTATTGAAGAACAATTTGCGTTGTATCGTGTGGACGATGCTGATTCATCTGAGTATTGCCGGAAACCAAGGTCTGCACCGGTTTACTCGTTAATTTCAACATTCTGTACAATAATGTCGTCAGGTGAAGGACTCCTCCCATCGGCTATAAAACGTCTTTATTTGTGGACGATTCGGCAACTGTCTAGTCAGCCTGCAGAATTACGTCCCATTCCCTGTTGGCCCAATGAACCGTCCCTATATGCAATGAGTAATGCAGTCGAATGTTAACTGATCTTGATTTCGTTTCTTCCTAATGTAACACCTGAATTATTTTCGATACGCCGTTTATCTCGAAAACTGACCCTACTTTCTGTCTGATTCTTGCAGTATTTTGGAATGCGTTGGCTGTACTGATCAGTGGTCATTTGACATTAAGCATTATGTTGTCGACTGTTTCCAGATAGTTTACGCTTCCAATCACAATTTAGGTTTGTTATTATTTACCATGTTTATGACTGCTCGAGTTAGGATCATATTAACCCACTGCCTACACAGCCACTGCACCTTTTGATGTTTGGATGAGTTGAGTACCAGAACTATCCGATTTAATTGGAGCTAACCATTCATTCTATCGACATCGGTCCATCGTGATCACTTGGTAGTGAAATGTGGGCCATCGTGTACGCGTTACTAACCAGTTTCCAGTTCGTGCAGAACCAACAACCAACCAATTCATGCGTGCCCAGGGGTAATTAGAACAACAGAAATAGGACGGGTAAGTATGCTTACCACCAGGTCCATCTGGGTTTCCATATTCTTCCCAATTCTTCCTCGATTCTTCATTCGTCAGTCTGGAATAGCAGAGGTGGAGCAACGCACACAATAGATATTCAAGTCCGGTGGATCGATAATGATGGTTAGAATTCCACTAAACAGCATCATACGTAAAAACTGATTAGAACCAATTAACAAAACACCCACATGCGCAAGCGTTTAGTATCATCGTCATCACTACCATGACTGATAGGAATACACCAGTGGTTGACGCTGATGTTTAATAGTAGTACAACTAGAAGAAGAGACTTTAGACTAAAGGTTGAAAGAGAAAGGGATGGGGTTAAAATCCTGAAACTCTTGCACTTGACATTGATCAAACAACATAAAGGTGACTACACCTTAAAAACAAACACATCGTATGTGACAATAAAGTGTCTTCTGCAAGACGGCCTATCGTGATACTCACCGCTCCACTTCACACATATCTCGGTTAAACAATGACAATGTCCACGTCACTGAATCCGATAACCACGTATTCGTGAGCATTTTGTGTCATGGACCAGGTAGATCACAAGGATTCCATTCTCGGAGAAGAACACGACTTATTGTTTCTAGCTCAATCGCGAACACAACAGAATGAAAGCTACTACACTTACATCTCGAAACAAAAGTTAACTTGCAGCCCAAATGGGAAAAAACATGTTTGTATACCTGTGTCCGCATCGGCTTCTTGTTAAGTGCTATGATACTGATATAAATTAGGAATGGACTCAAGAAGAGAAAGCGGAGGATCTGGGCTAACGGATGACTCAATCGTTCCGTGCACTCATCATTTGTAACACAAACTAATCGGCTTTCTAAGACAAACGAGAGCTAATCAAACGGGACAGGAAAGTGGAATGGGTTAGGTAATCATTAGGTAAGTAACTTCAACACTGAAGTCAGCTGGTTTTGTACACAAATGAGTGGCTGATCGCAGCCAGTAATTATGCAGCTTTTCTATTACGCAACTGATGGGGACGTTAAGCATACCTCGACAAAAATCACGTGAGCACATGATCCTAGGTATTACAACCGAACTTGTCCGGTTCCCCTCTAACCGATCTAAAAGTTCTGCTGTTTGCATCTACATATAAAAACCTATAACAGTATAGATCTTTTTACACCAAATAGCCATCGGGGTGGTGTAACGTGTGGTCGAAACCAACAGGCGCGCACAGGTTGAATTTGAATTGTGTAACGAAGCATGCTGCTGTTTTGTTGGCGTCCCTTTAGTTTTAGTTTATGTAAGTCCTGTGCATGGCTTACTGAGCCCTTGGCTCATGCTTGTTTATGTTGTTTCCTTTTACAGGACTATTACTGGAACCCCTACTTCGGAATAACGTTGCCCCAAAGTTGGTCCACAAGTGTAAGGGACAATCAGAGTAAAGATGGCCGGCCTGTATGTTACAGTAGATAAGTGATCCGAGCGTTCGAAACGCTCAATATGCCTCAGAAAAGGTAGGATCATAAACAGATAAATAAATTATAAATAAGTCTTAAAGGTCCACCACTTTGTTTGCAAAAATGTACAAGGATGATCAGCTAAACATACGGTCGAAAACATCTGTCTAAGCAACCCCCCTCGACAGCCAACATAAAAGTACTGACATAGTACTTATTATTCGACAAAACAGGATGTGAGATCTAACACCAAACCGAAGACATATTGGTTAATTACTTAGGTACACTAAACTGTGAAGCCTACATTGTAGAGTGGACCCCAAAAAAACACTAACTCACGCTGCATAGGCCTTTGAAATGAGAATGAACCGCTTAGGATCTCCGCCCTTATCTGGATGAAATTTCAAAGATAATCGCTTGTATGCACGTCGAATTTCGCTCGGAGAGGCATCCTACGAGGACAGATAGATAGATACAATGTATAACAACCCAATATCATTTGAACTTACCCGGTCTATTTCAAGCTGAACAAAGGGATCAAATCCAGACTCAACGGTTTCCATCAGAGTGAGTTTATAGATCATGACGAAGAACACTATCCATGCGAGAACAAAGCCGCCCTTTCTGTTAATGTAAGCCCAATTAAGGACAAATGAATGAGTACTTACATCAGAAACTTTTTTAACTTCTTCATCGGAGTGGATGTCTTCAAATTGTGTCGTTTTACCTGGCATGGCTGGCACATACATTTGCGTTTCCCTTGTTCGTATGTGTCTATAAGCGGCGAGCAAAAATCAGTTCTCTTAAGAAAGAGAAAAGGCCTCAAGCTCACCTCGGCAATCCAATGTGGGCCAACAGAAGTAGGTGACTGGAATTAGGACAAGCGTATAAAACGCGACTAAGAAGCAGAAG
>JTDE01001720.1:102492-130345 GCA_014338405.1 Paragonimus skrjabini miyazakii | reverse complement strand
CGTTGGTCCCAGACTAAGCTAGAGCTAACTACTTATCAAATTTCCAAACATTGCTGGAAACATACGACTTGTTTTCAAACCTCACTGTTTTTTCTAGTTCGATGCCTGTTGGGACTACGTTTCGATTGCTCTTCAGGAAAGGTGTATTAAATTGTTATTGAACGAGGGCTTAGCGTACGCCCATTTGTTCACTACGAGTCAACTCGTGGAACAAATTACCTGCAAAGGTCGTGGAGGCCTCCAGCGTAGATGTAGTCAAAACGGAGCTAGACAAATGTTGGAACAACCTTTTTCCCACTTTGTGTTAATCGAAAAATGATTTGCTCTTGCTGTTCAGGGCAACCTTGATTTGTTATGTCTCTTTTATCCCTACCGTCAGACCACTACCGAAAGCACTCGCATCGACAGAAAACGCAGTCTGGTCAATCTCCGGATCACACCAGTCAAGCATTAGGGCGTCAACAGGCTTGGGCCTTCATCAAGTCCTGGATTTGAAATTGAAATTTGAAATTGAATTGAAGTGCATTGAATTTGGATTTGGCACCAAGTTTGAAGGTCATGAGCGTTTAAAAGAGGTAGTTTCCAGGACACTATCGTTATTCACTGAACGTGGTATCACATTCAAGGATATTTGCTGTGATCGAACAAACGCTCATTTTTAGTTTATGCGTATCAACAGAAGCGGCCCAGCCAGTTCTTCTTGAAATTATTTTGGCGCGCTTCCGAGGATGGTGACGAGTTTCAAGGATCTGGGGAAGTCTACCCGCGAGTTGTTTGATAAGCATTTCAAGTTTGGACTTTTAAATTTTGAATTCAAAACAAAAACTTCTAATGATATAACCGTCACATGCGGTGGCAAGCATGATTCCAAATCACAAAATGTTGAAGGATACTTGGAATCAAAACTAAAACCCACGAAGGGGGTTTCATTGAAGACGAAAGTTGACTCCGCGTGGATTATTACCAGTGAACTGGAAGTTGATAAGAAATTGCATGAAGGTCTCTCGCACGATGTCGTTGCTACTGTGGAAACGGAATCAGGGTAATTCACTGTTTGTGGTACGTAACGGTCGCAGTAAAAAGGCTTTGCAGGTGAAGAACAAATTTAAGCATGAAATGGCCAACTTAGCGTTTGACCTGGATTTCAAAACGCGTTATCCTCAACTCACAGGCGCTTTCGTCGTTCCGTATGTTGCTTATGTTAAATTATTGTGTACAGTATCCCACAATTCAAGCAGATCGTTTTGGGTGTCCAGGCCGTTGTGGATACCGAACCGTTTAAATTGAAGAAGCATGTTTATGCTTTGGGCTTCAAACATGACAATCTGCGAGCACATGCATCCCTTACTGACCATTCCAATGTCGACATTAACGTCTACCAAGAACAGAAGGATGTCGAGCTCGGTTTCAAAGTTGGTTGGAACAAAGAAACAAGGGAAACAAGTTTTGGTGCTGTTGTTCAATACCAACCCTCATCCAAGAGTAAATTTAAAGTCAAGGTTGATCAGAATGCTGTGATTGGACTTTCGTACAGACTGAAGCTTGACTCAGGTACGTGTTCTCCCATTGCTCAGTTTTTGTTTCGTGAATTCCTAATGCGCTAAGGTGTGCACAAATAATAGTGGTGGTAGAATGTAGCTATCTTGATTTGGCAGCTCACTTGACGGCATCTGTAACCCTTAATCAATGGTCGATCGGTACTGTTGAATTTGGACCACTTGCTTCTACTGCTCACTTGTGCTGTCTGTCGCAAATAATGTCTGGTGGGCCACGCACGCCTATTTGACCATGGGTCAGGAGCGTTTGTTGGCTGTCTCTACATTGATTTGGGCTCTCTAGGGATCTGCGAAATTTCCGTCATTCTTCACCTATGTGACTCATTTTAAAAGGATGGTTTGAGTGGGTTTTAGGATAAGTGCTTGCTTTGCTGGACTAATTGGACGGCGTATGTTCTGCCTTGGGAAGTTTAAACAAAGACTAGTTTGTGTAGCGTACAGTGCATCGTTAGGATGCTCTTATATTATTATCGTCTTCCTCCTTTGTTTGTAGGTCAGTAGGTTGCTTCGCCCGTCTGACCAGTTTCACATCATCAGTTAAATGATGTAAACGGTTTTTCCCTAAAAGTGCCAAAGACGAGATGCCTTCACTTGTTCTTATCTTCGGCGTCACGATAACGTTTTTCATGAATTTCAATTCTAAATACTCCTGTACAAACACATTGCTCTGTAACTGAAGAACCTGATCTATTTGTACTCAGTTATTTGGTGATGATGACGTCTGTAATTAGCCACGCGGTTGCAACCTGCACTCTTAATCTCTGTATTCGGTTTCCGTGGCCTGACTGAACGAACCGGTGAACATACTGTCTACGCTAGTTAGAAAGTTCGGACATTTTGTCTTTTCATCTTAACTGGTCTGTTTTGATTGCTCACAGTGCGGGTTGATCAATAGATTTGCTAAGCGCTCTGAGATCGGGACATATCCTCGTATTCATCTTGCACATTATTGAATAGTACCTGTAAACCGACGAAGGCTTGCTCTGATTCAAGTGCGGGCTGGTTGCACCTAGAAGGAAATATATTTCTAGTGTATACTTACTCCCACTAGTGCTGATAGTAGACAGTGGATTTGCTCGTAGTACGGTAGTTATTAGTGCTGTTCTCGTTTGCCCATACATGAGCAGTCCTGAGCCCGACCGGATGCTTTTGTTTGAGCCGCCGTTCATTACAGCGGTGACGAGTAGTCGGGCATGTTTTAAACGGCGAGGGTAAAACGAATAGGCTAAAAACGGGAGTGGATAGTCATTAACCGCGGTATGCTGTCAAGTGGGTTGGCCTTTCTATCCACTAAGTTGGGTTATCACTAGGTTCCCAAAATGTCGTGCGACACTTATCTTTAGTGAACGGAAGTGTCGCGATGCTTGTGTTTCTTAATCACGCTGCCTGACCATCTCGTAGTTTCACCTAACTGTTGATAGTTTTCGTGAGTAACGCCGGTTGCGGTAAATGCACTGCTGACACGGAGTGTATGGTCCGACTGTCACAGTTTATCCTTCTACTATTTGATGAGTGATTTTCGCACCGGCGAACAGCCTCATTGTTCGTATGATCACATTTTCTCCAGGCTAATTGATGAAGGCAACGATGGCCAAACAGCAAATCTGTTCACTTTATGTGCCGATTGGGTTTCTGAATCGTCAGGTAAAATAGACCACACGCAAATGCCATACACACCGACAACAAGCAAACGTCTTTTCGAAGCCGCAGATGACCACAGGCAAAGGCGACACACCGCTGTTCTGGCCGATACCACTTGCTGTATTATAATCGACCCAAGTGAACGAAACCACTCACCAAGTCAAGCGAACTGCCCGTGGAAATTTAGGAAGGAGCTTCTCTATCATAAGGCGATGCTTAGAAGGTACGAAATGTACTTACTGCACACCAGCTTGGTCATTCATCGTATTCAACATGATCTGTATGTTCCGTGTTGGTTAACTCAATGCCATGGTGAAACCGCACACCAATACAGTTGGAATCCGAAGCGCATCTGAAATATTATCCAGAACAAAGCTGAATATGGAAAAGATCGAGTATCCCTGGCGAACAGAGCATAAAGTGGTGGACAAACGAGGCAGTTGCTCATAAACTCACCTTACTTGCATAGTAAGCGTGTTGGTCTTAACGAATCTATATATTTCTCCGGATTTTTTCTGCGAAGTTGACTACGGATCGTTACATGTAACGGACTCGACAGCGGCTTCAAGGACTAGGATTACAACGGCGGTTTACGCCTCAACGATTGTCGACCCGGTGGATATTTTGTCAGTTCATCACCAATCCGCTCTTCCCTAGATTTAATTAACCGGCGTAATATCACACGAGTGAGTAACTCGAACACCATTGATACAAAACTGATACCTGTGTCCTTCACACAGCCTTGGGTTTCTTTTTTACAGCGAGAATGACCACTGGCAATCACCCGTCGTGCAGTACATCTTTAATTAATTGGACCATCCAGAAGAATGTTGCGAGTTCTGGCATTACCCCTTTGCCGCTGCCAACGAAAAGAGTGTAGGGGAAATGTTGGTCTAGAGCCTGTTACTTCTCAGCAGTTTAGGTTCAGAACCCATTTTGCTTCATACGGAGCACCACCTTAAATACCCTAACTAAAAAGTCGGGCCACATTTTCTATACAATCATGTTCAGGCCGGCTGAACTGTTTATAGTGTCCGGTGCAACTTTCAAGTTGGCCCCACTAGAAAACCAGCAAACTGCGTTTTTCAAGTCTGATTTCGTGAACGTCGATTTGATAACCACTACCAGTAGGACCGCTACTCTCAGGTAGGAGAAATTTCCATCTTTTTTGTTCACTGGACCAAGTGGTTCCTGGTCTTTGCGCACGCATCTAGTCAGTTCGAGCTCAAGTTATTCTTCGGGAATTCATTATCACCGCAACGGCCTTAAGCCCGAACGTAAGGTACTGTGATTCGGCCGCCGCCCTCCGTAATAGTGACATGGAGTATCCTTTAAAAAGTTGAATATTAATAAAAGACTAAGCGAAAGAACTAGAAATCGTATGAATGCACGTACGCTGTTGACTGCGATACGCTGCCACCTCGGATAGCGTTTCTAGTTAGTGATTTGGGTGAGCGCGAGGATCCCAGCCAAGCGAGTGACACCTACCAGCTTTGCTCAGTGGAACAATCAGGGTCTTCCTATTTCGTGTTCACTTTGTCGCTCAACCATCACATGGTTTTACCCAACTGTTGGTCTTCTCATTATGTAGTGTCTCGTACGATAAACTTTCAGCTGGCACGCGGATTACGCGGCCAACCATCACGGACTATGTAACATGATTACTTGACCAATTGATCGTACGTCCCGTGCATTCCAAAATACGCGCCGGCAAACGGCCGCGTTGCTCACGCGATCAGTCCACTTGATGTTGATTAGTTGGAGGAGACAGCGATGGTCAAACGCAGCAAGTCTGTTGACATCTTCGTGGTGAACGAACCATAGAGCAAAACAGGATACACACAACCATTATATACCCTTCCTTTCAGCGACAACCGAACATCTTTTCGGCGCCACAGATAACAAGTTGGCAAAAGCAACCCGTGCCTTCGCTACCCTCACTGATGTCCCGTCAGCAATACTACAGTTTGACGAGATGATGCTTCCCAAGTATGTGAGAGCGCCCACAGTCATTAGCGGATTGTCTGCAATAAAGAAAGTAGGAGTTGGAGTGCCCCAATCTTGGAGCAGCATTTTGCACTTTAAAGGTGCGAAGTGCATTCCATACAAACCAGCCCGGCCACTCACCTTGTTCAGCATGGTCTGCATGTCCTTGGCAGAGGTGCTAAGTAAGACTACATCAACGGCATACTCCATGTCTGTCAACTTAGCGCCAGTATGTATCTCAACACCAAGCTCTTTGGGTTCCTTAAGTTCGTCTTCCAGAATGTCGTCTATGACAAAATTGAACAAGAGGGAAAGTCTGACACCCCTGACACAAGTCACTAGAAATGATGAATGTCCGAGATAGTTGTTTACAGACTCTCACCCTGTTTGTAGAGTGATCTCAAAAGATTCATGTATTTCGCTGGCACTCCCTTTCAAAGAAGGCAGTTCTGGAGGACGTTACTAGCAACTGATTCGAAAACAGCCTTTAGGTCTAAAAGAGCCCACATCCGTCGGCTGCTTATGAGTAGCGGTTCTCCAAGGTCTGTCGCAGGGCAAAAATGTGATCAACGCATCCTCGACGGGACCGGAATCCTGCATGTTCTTCGCGTTTCTGACTTCTTTTGGGCCTAGTGAGCCGACCTAAAATGAGGCCAGTGAGTAACTTGGACGCAACAGACACTAAACTGAGGCCTCTGTAGTTGTCGCATAGACTTCGTCCCTTTTTTGAAAATGGGAATTACCATTGATAAGCACCAGTCACGGAGTACCTCTTCAATGTTATCTTCTGAAAAAATTTCGTCTGTTCTGATATCAACTTCTCGCCATCCTTGAAAGGAGAAAGAGAAATATCTGGTTCGGGAGCCATGCTACGCTCCGATAATCTAAACTCCAGCGCCACTTCTGCTTCCGACGGAGGACCGTCCGGGACACAGTAACTGACCATTCGGATCCCGTCGTCTACTGGGATTGGTCAAGGTCAGCCGAACTATTCCCAAAAATGTTCAGCCTATTTGCCAAGTCGGCGTTATTGGCTGATGATGAACCATCCTTCACTTATATGGTCTCACTTATACCGATTCGACGGCCAGTACAACCACAGGTTATAAAATAAACCCTTCTGCTATACCCAGATAAAAGCTCACTTCACCTCTTTCAACTGTTCGACCAAGTGGTGCCCACGGTTTTTCGTATTCTTTTAGTCGGCTTGCGTTTAAGTTCTCGACGGTCGTCATCATAATCATAGCCAGGTGGAATTGAGCGACGCTTATTCATATGGTTTATCGACGTTGCAGAAATCTAATTCTATCTCAGCTGTATAGCTGCTTTGGAGCATACCTCTTCACAAGTTTCCACAACTGCTGTGATTTGTCACCACTGTCCGATAGTTCCCCTCACCTCACTCGAACTTGTTAGTCCGTCTAGTGTTGCTTAGTGATAAGCTTTTCTCACACTCCGCTCGTTCGAATGCCGGTTACTTATCTTGCATTTACGAGTGTCTGATCTCTGGGCCAATGACGGAGCAACGCAGGCACGCACAGCAGCATAATCTGAGTCCAGGTGGTTACTTCAAAGAAACACAAGTCTTTAAGAAAGTGGCGCCACCCTTAACTGACTGCTATATGATCGAGATGTGTCTATGGTTGAGAAGCACAGGATGGTCTCCATATAACACAATGCCTCCTTCTGTGTTGAAATACGGTGCTGGAAATATAGAGACCGTGGAGTGCGTCCAGTTGTAGCAGTCCTTCGCCATTGTCAGTACTTTGTGCCAAGACATCGAACGGACCTTCCAGCCGCCTCTTTTCTGAAGAAAAACGGCCATGTTGGACATCAAAATCGCCGGCTGGTTTAGTGATGTCTGAGTGTTCAGTCTGCTCCAAAAGGTCAACGAGGGCGTCGTAGAACGCATTTATGGTAGCATCTGAACAGCAACCCGTTGGAACGTACACGAACATAATGGATACGCAACGCTCTTCTGAATTGCGTTGACAGACTTTAACCAAAGTATTGAGTCTGACAGTGCATGTTCACTCGAATCCAATGGAGCAAATATTGTTCTCCTGTGGAACTCAGTGCGTTTCCCACTCCAACTGACCACCAAATTCATCTTCGATGTCACCACAAACCGTAAGAGAGAAGCATTTGGATCGCAGTTATCTAGAGGTGAGCTCGAGTGGGTAACGGTGCTAGAATCGTAGACTCGCTTATCCGACACGCAGCAGACATCAGGCTCCAAACTTGCTAGTGCAGCTTGCTGATCGATTTGTCGGAGAGTGCTGACATTGAAGGCGCCAATGTTAACTTGTTGTCTTGGCCTTAGAAAACAGTTATCACTCGAATTTACGGGGAAAGCAAAAGCTTAAGGAGCAAAACAGAAGAAAATCGTAATGAATGAGTGATGCCACTGTCGAGGGAACGATACTGAATTTCCGGTCGTTTATTCCGCGGGGCTGGGTGAATTAACTTGAGGGGCCTCATATCGAGTCTCGAACTCAAAAGTCTGCCCTGCGACACAAGACGCTTTTTTTTCGGGTGGACCTCATCTGAACCCAATAACTCAAGTCTGACTCACTTAGCAGTGAGGGGTTTACCTGGTCCGATGGCGCAGTGGACATGACATCACTGTCTGATCAATGCTGTGCACACAGGAAGCCGCAACTCGGTTATTTGTTTGCAAGGTGTAGGCACCTTGATGTTGAATGTTTGAATATAGACGTAGCGTACTTTTTAATAGTTAGGTCCCTTTCCCCTCTCCTTTTTTCCCTTCTTATACAGAGTTTGCCTTCTTTCCTTCATGGTTGTGCAGCAGTTAATCATCAGTGTGAACCACTGACCTATTGCTGTTTATGATGATCATTGAATGCCGGATTTTCTCCGACCGTATTGAATAATACGCCAGTGATCACCATCAATCTTTGGGCGATCGGAGCGCTCTTTGTTTAAAGACACCTTTTCCAACCCGTTTCTCCCTGATTCGGAAGACGGTGCAACAACTATAAAAAGTTCTGCCGTATGCTTATATGATCGTGCTTCACTACCTAAGCACTCCTATGTGGCTAAGAGTGTAGTGCTACACAACCTTGTGAGTTCATCGGATTGCTTCCTCTGGCTTTCCTGACAAGGTGCTACGTGGAAGAACCGAAGTCTCAGTCAGCGTAGCCCTCCGGATCGACGCAGTGCAGAAACCTGACCGCCACGTCAAGGTAGTAGAATAGATCAATGGGATTTAATAGAGGCTTGTTTGTAAGGCCAACTCACATAACAGAGATCCCGTTGTGGCGTAGTTGCATAGCTGCTTCGATATGCACTTGATGGTAAGTTGTCTTTACGTTATTATTCGTCCTCGGTATTCACCAGATTCCCCATCCTCGTGTGATCTGACCATTTGCTCCTTAGCGTCATCTGATGAGCGTTTCTAACATCGCGTGAATGCTAGTTAACATACACTAGGAAGTATTAACGAGCGTGGTCAATAGCTTTTTCTAAACCCAAGTGATTACTCCGACCTGCGCCACAATGACGTCACCTACAACTGGCCGGTGTGATCAGTCTGCTTTCATGATTGGAGCACTGAGCGCTTTCTGCTTGATGTTATTTCTTGTGTTCTAACTATAGAGTTCACAAGGCACAGGTGTACAACATTTTCACTGTTATTAGCGCCTTGCCGTCGGATACGGAACATACTCTCCAGTCACCTCTTTTGAAACAGTGTCACTGAGTCGCGCATCCAACTTACACTTTGATGTTTGAGCGTTTGGTGTACTTCAGAAAGTCAATAGGAACGTCGTAAGGCACATTCCAATAGCAATCTTATGGCTGTCTGTTAGTGCACACGCCAGCATAATTGTGTGAGTGGACGGATCGTAACCGATGTGTCAAGCCTAAGATAGCACAACTGATCTTCCACCGGAGCTTAATCGTTTTGGAACTCATTACTATCCCCCCTTTTCGCTGGACCAGCAAGATTCTGTTCGATCGCCACGGGTAGCCCTGAGGGAGATGCGTTTTAGTCAATAACCATCTACAGGTAAACTCAAGTAGGTACGCTGTCACAACGAGACTGGACCTTGACGCGGTGTGACGGCTTGCGCATCTCGATGACCTATTGGGCTAAACTGGACGGTGTGGCCACCACACCGATAGAGTCACTCATGCCAGGCAGGTCAATAGGTAGAGGTCTGACAAACCAGTCTCCTGGTCCTCCAGGTTGGGGGTTAGAAGGAGGTTGGCATCTTCTTTCGGAAAACGTACCAGTTCTGGTACGCTGCCACCCACCCGCTGCCTTGCGGTATAGGCTTTTGAGCCAAAGGCTTTGGTTGAGAACCCTAATCGTTCTCCTGTCTAGGTCTGGGCGCCCTGGCAGTATCTCAGCCCACACATAATCATGAGTAGTCACAACACCAGTAATTCCATACTGCATCGGCCGTCTCGCAGTATAAACCGGGTCGCCCTATCTGTTGCATACAGCAGGGTGGATAGGCGAAAACATGCTACTGCTGACCCCTACCCCACTGTCCTATCAAATTTAATTCTCAGGCCCCTCCCAACCTCCATTTCTGATAGTAACTCCACAGGTCCCACATCAGATGTAGCTAACCGTGGTAGCACTGAGCCGGTAAGTTCCGTCTCTTGCCATTCAGCTTCATGCCCCCCTCATCCCTTGCTTAGACCTAGAATGCGAATTAATATAGGTGCCTTCAACGTTCGCACTCTAAAACAGATAGGTCAACAGGTCGCTCTCGCACGAACGTTAGACTCGTTGCATGTCGATGTCTGCTGTATTTCGGAGACTAGAATCCAGGATAGTAGTCAGCGTATGGAACTGACAGCACCCGCATTGTCTACCCGATACTGGTTATACACTTCGGGTGACTCCACAGCCGCTGTTACAGGTCAGGCTGGAGTAGGTATAGTCCTTAGCTCGGCGGCCGCAGCCTCATTGATAGATTGGATTCCTGTTAACAGTAGACTTTGTGCTGTCCGCTTGGCAGGTTCCGTTAAGACCAACTCTAGACGCAAGACTTTCAGAAATTTATTCATTGTGTCTGCTTACGCTCCTACTGACTGTAGTGACGCCGGCGTCAAAGACGCGTTTTACTCAGATCTGGCCGCTTGCCTCCGGTCGACACGTAGCTCCGATGTAGTGGTTCTGGCGGGAGATATGAATGCTCAGGTCGGTCGTCTTGGTGAGGCCGAATCTCGTTTAGGTGGCAAGTTTGGGATAGCGTCTCATCGGTCAGATAATGGTGGGCGATTGTTGCAACTGTGCGCCGAGTATCAGCTATTTTTAGCCAGCACTAGTTTTAGGCATCGTTCACGTCATTGCTATACTTGGCGCCCGCCTGCTCCGAATCAGGCCTGGTCTCAGATAGACCACATAGCTGTTAGTTACAGGTGGCGTGGTTCCATCCAAGACTGTCGTTCTTATTGAAGCACGTACCTGGACTCAGATCATGCATTGGTATGTTGTCGTTTTGTTCTTAGTTTTGCGGGTCAACGACAGCACCGACTGGCTGTTGAAAAACTGGCTTTACCATCTGTAAAGCATAAGTATCAAATCAGCTTAGAAAGCCGCCTTTGTGGTACTCTCTCCGAAGACCCTAGTAGCTGCTGGACACAAATCTCACAAGCTATTCAGAAAGCAGGTACTATAGCATGCGGCAAAGGGGTACATAAGTTTGACAAACATTGGATTTCGGAGGAATCTCTGGAGTTGTTAGAAGCCAGACGGAAGATTCCTCCTGGTAGTTCACATAATGAGTCTAGAAGATATATCCGTAGGAAACTGAAACGTAGTCTAAAGGCTGGCCGCGAGGCTTGGTTAGTGGAAAAAGTTAAGGAAATGGAGGTCGCTTTTGCCTCAGGAAACACCGGCAAACTCTTTAAGCTGATCCGTGCCACTGGTCCCAGGCGACCGTCTGTCAGTGAAGCTATCAGCGAGGCAGATGGCACACTAATTTATAATAAGTCCAGAAGGTTGGAACGCTGGGCGGAACACTTTGAGGGTCAATTTAGCTGGCCTCCTGCTTCTACCGTGCTTCCACCACAAACTTGTGATGTGACGCTCTGGTCGGTAGATCTAGAACCACCCACTGAGTCTGAGGTTCGCAATTGCATCTCGGCTCTCAATCGTAATAAGGCTGCCGGACCAGATGATCTCGTTCCGGCACTTTTTAAAGAAGGTGGAGAGGTGTTAGTCGAGGCCTTAACTCAGCCGTTTCAACTTGTGTGGTCGACGGAGACCATCCCTCCGTGCTGGGGTCACGCGATAATAGTCCCTATATTCAAAAAGGGTATCAGGAGCTCTTGTGAAAACCATAGGGGAATTAGTTTAACCCCAGTCATTTCTAGGGTTCTGGCCTCCATTATACTTCGTCGACTCTCTGCAGTTCGGGAGTTAAACATCAGAGAAGAACAGGCAGGGTTTCGTCCTGGCCGGGGATGTATAGATCATATTTTTACCCTTCGTCAAATTTTGGAGCAGCGTCATGTATACCGCCGGCCAACAATTGCCGTATTTCTCGACTATAAAGGTGCATTCGATTCGGTGGATCGATCTACACTTTTAGAGTCGCTTAAACGCAGGGGTGTACCGACCAAGTATGTGAACATACTGTCGGCGCTTTACTCCCATACTTCGGCTCAGGTTAGGGTTTACGGTGAGCTGTCTGACAGCTTCAACACCAGAAGCGGCGTTCGTCAAGGCTGTCCCCTTTCACCATTTTTGTTTAATTTCGTAATGGACGAAATAATGGAGGACTGTCTGCGTCACTCAAATGATGCCGGTGTGGACCTCCTACCTGGTGGAAGGCTGACTGATCTTGATTATGCTGACGATAAGGTGTTGCTGTTTGACAACTTTCAAGCGGCACAAGCAACGCTGAACGCTGTTTCGCGTTCTGCTAAGTACTTCGGAATGCGCTTTGCAGCCTCGAAATGCAAAGTGCTTCTGCAAGATTGCTGTGATCATGTAGGTTTAATGTTAGATAATGAAGTCCTGGAAGTTGTTGACCGGTTTGTATACCTGGGAAGCTGCATCAGCGGCGGCGGCGGATGTGTAGGGGATGAAATAGAGACGCGTATTTCTAAGGCTAGGGCGGTGTTTGCTAATCTGAGGCACTTATGGCGACAAAAAGGTATCTCTCTGAAGCTTAGGGGTCGCGTATATCTGACAACAGTGAGAGCTGTATTACTTTACAGCAGCGAAACATGGCCGATCAGAGTAGAGGACGTGAACCGTCTGCAGGTATTTGACCACCGATGTCTGCGTTCAATCACTCGTATCGGGTGGCCCCAACGAGTAAGCAACGAGGAGGTTAGAAAGCGGGTGTTTGGCACTGATTGTCAAACGAGTTCTTTTGTTCAATCATTACATTTGCACAGACTTAGGTGGTTAGGTCATGTACTAAGGATGCCAGCTAATCGCTTGCCACACCGAGCACTGTTTGCCGACGCTGCGGCCGATTGGCGTAAGGTGCGAGGTGGACAGGTGATGACCTGGCGTAGACAAATGAAATCGTTCACGAAGGGATTGGGCACTGTAGGTCGGGTTCGTCTCCCGGGTTGGAGCCCTCGCGACTCAGAGAGTCGGTGGCTTGAAACTTTAGGGAAGATGGCAGCTAACCGAACTCAGTGGAGTGAATGTTGTCGTTGTTTGGCCGAGTTGTCTGTGAAGTGAGTGCACTTAATGACACGGGACAGTGAAAGCCGTGAGGAAGCTGTCTTGCTGATGACGCCTTACTTTCACTTACAGCTTGGTTGTTTGTTTGCAAGGTGTAGGCGCCTTGATGTTGTATGTTTGAATGTAGACGTAGGTATTTTTAGTGGTTAGGTCCCCTACCCTCTCCCTTTTGTTTTTTCTCTTCTTAAATAGGGTTTGTTTCTTCTCCTTCATGGTTGTGTGGCAGTTAAGCATCAGTGTGAACCACTGATGTATTGCTGTCTATGATGATGATGAAGTAGGTACGATTGTTAGCCTCGTAGATTCTTGTCCTATTGACTCGATGCACATCAGACTGCCGACTTGTGAGGTACTCGTCAGCACAGTTTCCTGACCCATTAGTCGTAAATTGCGAACGTTGTTGATACCAATGTTTACTCGTTGTCTGGGTTTCGTAAGGTGGTTTACATTTAGAAGTACAAAAAGGCATATTACTTGAAGAGCGAATAGCACAGAAGCCTGACGGTGGCCGAACAGTGTTACTTTACTGCAGAAGAATGTTTGCCCTTCGGTTGTATACATATCGTGGATGAAGCCTGACTTTGGTGGCTTCATCACGAGTTGTTGACTCTAAAGATTGACTTCCTAATCAACGAAAAATTTTCAGGAGATCCTACCCTGAATCAACCACGTCAGCGTTTCTCATCTGGTACATAGCGAATATGGCTGCTGACTGCATCTGGCTTCCTAGTAATTTCGAAGGCTTTTAAACCGTAATAAATTATATGGCTTTGGTCACAGTCATTAGTTTATCCATCGGAGCGCTCCTTGCATAAGGTTGAGTTTTTTAATTCCGTTCCCACTCGGAGATTAGGAATGCTAAAACTTTGTAAATTGTCCTGTTGTTTGCCCACAGCATCTTGCTTCGCCAATTAAGCACTCATATGCAATCGATAGTGTAACATGGAGTTTTGAGTTTAACTAATTTTCGCCCGACCGCTCTCCATTGACCCGTTTGGCCTAACTGTACTTAGCTAACATAACATTCGGGATAAGCCTGACTACCACACCAAGGTAGTAGGATAGGCTACAGCATGGTTTGTCGCATTATTGATTTACGGTAGCTGTGACTGCGGGTGAAACCTCAAACGGTATTTTTTATTCTAAGTGGCGAGCTTACACTCCACTGTTTGTTTATTACGTTTTGTTTTTTTAACATAGTTGGATTTGGTTCAAAGCATTTTGTGTGATGAGCAAGGGGTTTCCACCAAAGGTAATACGAGTACTGTTTAAAATTAAACGAGACTTCAGTTTCGGCCATCTGCTGTCGTCACATATATTGTATTAAATTAGCGAACTGGTTCATCTGTTCTACTGTGTTTGTCCTTCGACAGCTTTCAACTAATAAAGTAGCAAAACAACTGGATATTGAGCTGCTTAGCAGATGTCAATATTCTCGTTTGCGCATGTCAAGTAGATTTAGTTGTTTTTTCTGTACCGTGTAGACTTGTTGATTTCTAATACTCGTTCAGATCCGAGTTATGTTAGAAATCCTTGACTGAAGAAGCAACAACATCGTGTTCATGTTGCAAACTAAAACCGAAGAGCGTTCACTCAATTTCATAGACCACCAGCTGGCCAACAGGGACTTCAGGTTTCTGTGTCGCAAACCGTCCCATTCTGGACAGTATCTCAACTTCAGCTCGCCGCATCCACACGGCATGAAGAGAACAGTCTTCCGTTCACTCGTCAACTAATAACATTTGCACCAGTGGACTCTCCAAAACAGCAAATTCTTTACATTAAATAAATGTTAACCGCCAACCATTATCCATACACCTTCACTGGAAGCAATTAAATGAGGCGGAGAATATGGAGATTGCTTGTTTCCAGTCTACTGTGCAGATACCATATCGTGGACGAACATATGGTAAAATTCGCCCCGTTCTGTCTAAGTACAGCATCCGGACTGTATTTCGGCTATCTTGGGACGACCGGTGCTATTTCCTAAGGATTTAGTCTCTATGGTTGGCCAGATAAACCACGTTTACGAGATCAGATGCGGTGAATGCGATGCCAATTACATAAGAAAGCAATCAGACAATTGAAAGTACGTGTTGCTAAACACAAGAAGCAAACGCGATTGCCTCCAGAAGAAATATAGCAACTTGAAAAGCTCGAGAAAGGTTTGGCGTTCACACTACATGCACTGTCAGAATCATATAATCATGTGTTGATCAAACTGGTATGATTTATAACGGTCTGCCTTCCCATGTGAAGCCGTGCTATCCTGCAGTTCACACCACTTACACCAAACATGCATGCATCGATTGCAATGATAGCGATCCCCTGTTTGCAGTGTGGCGTAGGTTTGTAAATGACGTGCGTGCCTTATCTATATCGGTCTCACCACCACTTAATTGGGAAGTTATCCTACCAGTCCGTTCAGATGCAACGCATGTTGACCTAACCACACAAACTGCACGTGATCACTTTTCCTTTGACAGTATGATTTCGACTCTAACACTCCTGGGGAAGGTCACTTGGGGTGGTTGAGATGTTGAATATTGCAAATTGCTTGTAATATTGTGTTCTTAATTCGTTTATTTAGAAAACCTGTTAGCCACGATATCCAAACTGTTTGATTTAATTCGTACTAAGTTTGGTGCGGGTGTCTTATGGATGTTAGAAATCGTTAGCTAACAGTTACATGGTGAGCCACTTTGTTAGAAACACTGCGTTGTTAGCGTGCACTGAACTTTTAAGTTGACATGTACAGTGTTAGTACCTTGAAGGGTTTCGTGGTGTGCGCACTTAAAACGACTTAAGCAAATAATTACACTCACAAAGGATGTTTGCAGTAATCATTGCTTTGCAAATACTCCCACTTTGGATGGGTGAAAACTGCTCTGGTGATTCTGTCTTTTTTTTAACATCGGAAGTTGCAATCGTTTAAAGTAATTTCCCATGCACTTTTTGTCTTCTTTAGATACCCATCTAACATTGTGTACCGAAGTTGATGGGAAGAATTTGGAATCCGGTGGACATAAATATGGTCTCATGTTCGAATATGGGGATTAGACCGCTATCCCAACTGTGTTGTTATCCCTCATGACCCCTAGGACTGACGAGGTAGCTTTCTCTGCAGGACTTCAGTTCATTCTTTCTCGCTCGCTAGGTGCGTTCGAGTCCTGCGTTTTTTAAAATTGTGTATTATACAGACAATATCTCCTAGCATCGTCTTTTTACTTCGCTTGTTTCATCTGGTTTGATTTTTTTGGACCATACTTTTTGTCCTTCAAAAACGATGTTTCGTGGTCAGAAATAAAGCGGCCACCTAGTTATTATCGGAACGTAGAGTGTTTTGATGTACCGTTTGGGTGTTTCAGCTCGTGGGTACTCAGATAGTAACAATTCTTAGATAAGCTGGATGGTGAGTACACTGCACGGTAAAACGTTGACCGCTTGTTTTTTTCAGTTAAAATTGGCTAGATGGCAGTCCGTTCTTTTGAACGGTGCGAGGCACTTGAGAGAGAGACAGTTTTAACGAGCGTCAACTTGTCCTTTTACGTTCCTTGTTCATTGCCGCGCAATATACCGGCTCACATGTGAGCTGAATGTTATGGAACTGTCTAGATCGTCAGGACCATGGGAAGTAGTCGGTTGGGTTGCACGATCGAATATGAAAAACGGTTATAATTGAGTTTTTGTCCTACCTTTTCGCGGACGAATCGAATCATCACTTGCGAGTCGTGTAATGACCAAACATATAACCTGTTTCACCACGTTTTTCGTAGCAGATAATGAACTGCGCTAAAAACTAAAAATAGCGACAATCTATTATACTTTGCTTTTCAATAAAACGCCGTTCGACCTCATCGTTTTGTAACACTCGGTTGTCTTGAGGACGTTTTACGCACTCAACGGTTTGGAACAATTTTGTGTTTGCTTTTTTTAGTCAGTTTAGAGCTTGTTTTGATACTCAAGAAAATGATGTTTTGAAGTGCATCACGTTTGTGGTCTTGGACATGATGTGTCTTCTGTCTCAGACCTTTTTTCGTGTCTTCACAGTTTCGTACAATACTGTTGAAATATGCTACTTCTTGATCATCATCGCCGTCTACAACACCGCTAATGATTGTTGCTGTCGCTTAACGGCCATGTGTCGGGATTAAATAGTTCAAGAGGTTTCGTGGTCCTAGTTCATCTTGTCGGCTACTCTTCTGAAACTCTCAAACTTATAGTCGCACAGGGTTCGTACACATTTTGGAAAATATTTTATAAGCTTATAGTGCTTGAAATAATAATACCATATCATTCAGTTTTTATTATTATTATTATCTTTAAAAACTTTCAATTTCGGTTACCAGAGAAAAATCAGAAGTTGCCGTCTTTCTCCGGTTTCCCCCCACATCGGTCTAGACTGTTGAGGACCTGTCCATCCAGTAATTGTTGATTCGAAAAATAAACGAGAAGGAGCGCAGTTTTACAGACAGTTACAATAGGCTCAGTTATAGCCTCAGAGACTTCATCAAATCAGCACCCCTTGACATCTTCGAGAAGTTCAGCTTGGTTCAGAGTTTGTCGTGGTTGTGGTCAAAGGTCACAGCACCGACTGTAGAGAGAGTCGAGACCGAGGCTTGCAGTTGCCTGGACACTTAGCTGGTCATTTTTTACTGTGCATGTCAAGTGCCGTTTTAGAAAGTTGAATTTTTAAATTTTGTGACCGACCCTTTCAAAGTAACAGTGCTGAATGAACCACAATATTGTTCCGCTACTCTCCTCAACAAATTGTTCTGAAAGGCGAATACACTAATTTGTTGAAGAAATTTCAGCGAACCAACTTTTCTCGTGTATCAGCATGGCTACGCAATAACGATGCTTTCGACCTACATGCTGTTTTGCCGATATATGACTCGAGTTTGTATATTTGAATCTAATTCAGAAGAACTTGCTTCACGTATTGCCACAACTTCGTTCTGATTCACTCACTGGTACGATTTGAAGCATACTGTAACTGTGGTGCGTGACGCTAACGCGGTTATCTACTGAAAGCTGATTTAGCCACTCTATAAAGCGTTTAAATCCAACTGAATACCTATGGCAGCAGTGCATTAATAGCTGGTCACGAGAAGAAGACTAAGCTCCAGTTTAAAAATACATGAGAAATAAACGAACATTTGTACGTAAAATCCCTACATCCAAACCTATGCATTCAACATCAGAGTGCACTTTTCAAACGGAGCTTTCGGCGGAACGGTTAATCATAAAATGCAGAATTGAATGAGTGTGTTCTGTAGCAGTAAGTTTGCGTTGAAATTAACAACCATTTGTAGGACGTGATGCAAATTGTGTGTATGTCGAAAAAGTATCAATGTGCATTACTGGACGAATAATCACTACATTCACTGGAGAACTACCCTCATTTTAAATCTCGTGTATATTCTTCGGCCATTTGCTCATTAGTGTTCTACTAGGAACACCCGTTTCTCGGCGCCGATCGCGTACGTGAACTTTGCTGAATACCGATTATTACCGAAAAACCTATTTTCTCACGAGCCAGCCATGTCTGTTAACTCGCTTCTCGATCGATCACCTTTGACGAATGAACTCGATCTGCAAGCGACGGTACAATCGTTGTAAGGTTATGTAAATCCTGGCACAGAACTACAGCGGTGGTCCAAATCATTGCCATCCTGAAATAAGTTGTTGTGGATACTTATCATTAGCGGCAAGTGTTCCTACAGTGAGTTGAGGCAAAGTCTAGAAAGACAAATTTACTTTTGCCAGTCGACTAGATAATAGCCCATGCATGAACTGAATAGTAAACTTGTATTGTGCACATAGCAGTGTCGGCGTTGAACCGCTCGTTCTTAAGTCTTCACCATCGAACTTCCTGTTGTGAAATTGTTTTTCGTCAGTCTGTTCACATACCGGTCGACTGCCAAATTTTTGTCTGCCGATCCCCATGTTAAGCACGATGGAATCTGAGTCGAGTGGAATGTATATGTTTGGCATCTAACAGCTAAAGCTGTTCAAATACACCGAGATTTCATCGAAAGTCAAAACGTGGCGAACAAGCTCGTTTCCGGTGTATCATTTTCAGGCCAAATACAACGCAAGAAATATGAAATTAGTTGTCAAGTCAAGAAGTTGTGGAATTTAATGCAGTGTTAATCTAGTATCATTTGGAGATTACGAACATGGTTACTGTGGTGTCGTGTCAGGTGTTTCCAGGACGGCAGGCTAATGGTAACTTCAGCGCTTGAACAAAAGACTCCCACGCACACAGATTAGGGTTTCGCAGCCGGATTCCGATTGCCTCTGCAGCAGCCAAGATGCGACATTCCACACCTCTGGTGTGAACACGTGTGACACGGTAGATCGGCTTGAATGCAACATCCACATCGACTCTGTGCCCCGTATCAACTAGGTGAGCCAAAATTGCGCTGGAAATCTTACGTTGTTGTCCGGTCGTCAGCCAAGCTGGATGATGTTCGCGTATTCTCTCCAACAAGCGTCTTGTCGTGCGACCAACGTAACCCGCTCCACAAGAATAAACGAGTGAGTAGATACAAAACGAGATAGCAATACTGGGCACTGTATCCTTGAGGTGGAGGCGTACAGCTGGCTTAGAGGAGAACCTTTGTCTCAGTTGTGCAGCAGGGAACATTCTCATCATGGTCGTGTCGAGCCTTCTAGTCAGCGATACACTTGATAATTCGTCCTTGCAAGGCAAATTCATATAAATGGCTTTCCGTTCGACAGAAAACTGACGGTCTTGCGGTTCCCTTCGTTGCATGTTTTGAGTTAGGAATTTGTGTGGATATCCGTTAGCACGAAACGTTTCACGTAAGGTCTTGAGCTCATTGTCTAACGTGTCCTCAGCACGAACTTTATGAATTCGATTTGTTAAGCAGCGTACCAAGTTCTGTTTCATCGGAACAAAGCTGTGAAAATGGTTATATTGTCCATTTCACGTCCGCTTTCTATGCATGCCTCCCTGAATCGATGCATCTGCACGTTTCAACAGTACAACATCAAGGAAAACCAGTTTTCGATCGTGTCCTGTTTCCATCGTGAACTTCAATTTCTTGTGAGGTGAGTTGGTTAATGATAACAGGCCGTCAGCATCAATGTTACTATCGACGATACAGAAAATATCATCTACATAACGTTTATACGGCACGCACTGATCTATCAATCCTGTTAGCCTTGTTTGTTCTATCATGCTCATGAAAATGGCAGCCAACATAGGGCCTAGCGGCGAGCCCGATTCCGAATTGCATATCTTTCGAGTGGATGTAATCAAGCATAAAATCAATTGTCTCTCTAAGTGGCACGCTCGTGAACAACGAGCACACCTCCAATGATAACATTCTCTTATTATCGATGGTTTGGCTTTCTATATACTTAGTGAAATGAAACGTATCCTTGGGGCTATTTGGAGCTAGTCTGTTGCGGAGTTGTTCCAAACTTTCAGTTAGCCATTGAGCCAGCGCATGAATCGGGCGTAGGGATACACCATCTTTATGAATTTTAGGTAAGCCATAGAGTCTTGGTGTAACTGAGCCTGTCGGTCGCACCCGCTCGAATACTAAAACGTCAGTCCATTCATTTTGCCTTATGTTTCTCAGGAGTTTAGAGGTATGCTTCTCAGTTGTCATAGTTCGAAGAAACTTTGGGCCCAATGACAGAAGTTCCACAAGTTTATCAGATAAACACAATGACGAAAGATTATGAACGTGTCTATGCGGGTTCGTCTGAATAGCCGCCGGTTCTGAGCTATGGTTCAGGCTGCAGTTCATTCTCGCTTGATGAGCTGTAAATGGGCATCACACTGCACACGTTCAACCACAGCTAACTGTTCCACCGCAGAAAGACCGTGTAACCGATTGTATTCCAGATCAGTTATACTAACGGCAATTGTACCGATCTCGCCCAGCGTATGACGAATGAGGGTCGCTATGGTCGGCTTCACACGATTCATCCTCAAAGTAATTGAAAAGAATTTTGGAAATACTTTCGTTCTTATGCACGCCTTCAGAAAACTAGAGTGTTCGCACGCCACTGCATGCCTGATGCTGAACCTGAAGTAACTATTCAAGTTTCTTAGCAAGATTAGTTCTTTGAACTGTTTCAGCTGTTCAAATATACCCGGAGATTTCAACAAAAGTCAAAAACGTGGCGAACGAGCTCGTTTTCGGTGCATCATCTACAGACAAAATACAACACAATAAACGTGAAATTAGTTATCGACTCAGAATTTTGTGGATCCTAATACAGTGTGAATCTAGTGACATTTTGGGGTTACGGACATGGTTACTGTGGTACCATATCAAGTGTCCCAGCGACGGCAGGCCATGGTAACTTGTTGGAGAGAATACGCGAACATCATCCAGCTTGGCTGACGACCGGACAACAACGTAAGATTTCCAGCGCAATTTTGGCTCACCTAGTTGATACGGGGCACAGAGTCGATGTGGATGTTGCATTCAAGCCGATCTACCGTGTCACACGTGTTCACACCAGAGGTGTGGAATGTCGCATCTTGGCTGCTGCAGAGGCAATCGGAATCCGGCTGCGAAACCCTAATCTGTGTGCGTGGGAGTCTTTTGTTCAAGCGCTGAAGTTACCATTAGCCTGCCGTCCTGGAAACACCTGACACGACACCACAGTAACCATGTTCGTAATCTCCAAATGATACTAGATTAACACTGCATTAAATTCCACAACTTCCTGACTTGACAACTAATTTCATATTTCTTGCGTTGTATTTGGCCTGAAAATGATACACCGGAAACGAGCTTGTTCGCCACGTTTTGATTTTTGATGGAAGTTCATTTAACTAGTCGGTATAGGGACAGGCAACAGCAATTTACTTAATTCACTCTAAATGAGCGAATTTGCAGCCCGTTGCAAATGAAAGCCCAACTCGGTCGTTCACCATGATCTGTATGTCTTTGGCTGAGGAGCTAAGTAAGACTATATGAACGGCATACTCCATGTCGATCAACTTAGCGCCAGTATGCATCTCAACACCAAGCTCATTGGATTCCTCAAGTTCGTCTTCCAGAATGTCGTCTATGACAAAATTGAACAAGAGGGGAAGTCGGACACCGCTGACGCAAGTCACTGGGAATGATTAATGTCCAAAATAGTTGTTTACAGACTCTCACCCTGTTTGTAGAGTGATCTCAAAAGATTCATGTATTTCGCTGGCACTCCCTTTCAAAGGAGGCAGTTCTAGAGAACGCTACTAGCAACTGACTCGAAAACAACCTTTAGGTCTAAAAGAGCCCACATCCGTCGGCTGCTTATGAGTGCCGATGCTCCAAGATACGTCAGTTTTGATGTCACCTTCTCCCCCACTATTTTTGAAAAGAGGAGGTCCTGTCTAGAAGCATTATTACGCCTCAATAACTTAGACTTTAAGGTCGCTTCTGCTTCTGACGTCATGCTGTCTGAAACGCTATAACCGACCATTCAGATCCAGTCGTCTATGTGATCTGGTTGAGGCCAGTTGAACTGTTCCTTACTTACGTTTGATCGCAACCTTTAATGCACTTTCTTGACAGTCTCCTTTGTGGAGGGGAATAACCTTGAAACGATCGCGTAACTTGTTCATCACTCAAACGACTGTTTGAACGTTCATATGTGATAAGTCAGTTATATCTATTGTGAATTCAGTTGCACTTGGATGCCTTGCTCGAGTTCATATCCCAGTCTTGGCAATGATGTGTGCTACTGGTGAGCTCTAATAAGAACAAAACCGACATCTAGTGCTTCTTTTCGAACGAGATTAGCTAGAAATTCTATCTGAGTTCATCAGTTGTGAGTGAAGTTCACCTTGAAATTAATGACTTCCCCGAATACATCAGCGAACCAAATGGTGTTCAGTGGTTCACCATCTGTCCAAAGGCGCTAAATTTTTGTAAGACAATCATAGATGAGATAATCAACGAAAGAGTAGAACTATAGAATTAGACAGTAATAAGCATACGACATTCACGGTACCATTTCTAGGCCAAATACCCATTGAATCTAAGTATCGTCGAGTAAATATGATCGTAGAATAGCTCAACTGATTCTTTTGACTGTGTGTACATAATCTAAGGTGAAAATTCATTTGGGTAATACTTGCTTTTTTCTTGTCGCATTGTTTCTGTCGAAGTCCCATTGAATGTGACGATGGACTACCTGTGTTTTGGTTTAAAGCGGAATAATTTGGACATTAAACAGTTTCTCCGTCCTAGCAGCTATGCTGTACACTGCGTTCCATTTTGGATTGTAACGTTAAAAATTCGACCTGGTAGTGGGATTCTCGTCGGGGCTACTGTTTGCAGACATATTCGTGATGAAACTGGAACATGTTCAATTGAATTTGACAGCTAGTCAGTGCATATCTTTTATATGTGATCGATCGTACTGTAAATACGACGGATGTTTCAAATCTGCTCATCAAAACTTATGGTTTGTATTGCAGACTTAAACGAACAACCGAAGGTCTGTGTTGTTGGCAGCGCCTGATATACAGGAAGGAAACTCGATGTAGTTGATTTATCCATTTCAGTTCTTTTGTTCAAATAAATCTTACCAATTTTCAATCTGGAAAAGTTGGTATGGAAGTTTCTATTACTATTGGATCAATATTCCTGCACGTCTTGCTCACACGAAACGATTGCTGATATAGGTTTATATATAAGATATGTTTTGTAGGTTCCAAAGAATTGAGCTGCATTTAGTAGCAAAGAAACCATGTACTTCGGTTGACCTTTCAATGGTGGTCTAGCTGAAATGTCGCAACTGCTGACAAAAATACACTCCCACCAAAATCCATATCCGTTTTAACTCCATTTCACCATTGTGTTTTCATCTGAAGGGTAAAAAAAGGTGGTTGCTTTTGCAACCCCTGTCTATTCCTTAACTTGTTCCTATGACACCAGTTATGTTGCCTGTAACGACCAGAGTTCGCCGATACCGTACGGCCAGGTTTAGTGGCAGAATGACCAAATCCCCCAACTTGGGTTCTAAGTTTTGAGCAGGAAGCCAAGTTCTTATATGTTTCTGTTTATGTTGATTGCTGCACGGTTCATGAGCGTAAAGAAAACGGGTACACGGAAACAAGATTGCGTGACGGAATAAAATGGCAAACGGAAAGCCAGCACTTCGAGGCAACATGCTGATACAGCCGACAAACATACAGACGTAACAAAAAAGGACCATACCAATAGATGTGAAACGAGACCGAAGCTATTGACACACTTACGGATTGGAGCTTAATCGTATTTATACCCTGTTCTCCTATTAACCTTGCAGTTAGTTACGCGAATATTGTGCACGAAGATCTTGGACGAGCGGACGGTCAATTGACTAAGGAAGTCGGTTGTGCATGAACTCTTGTCACGTGTTTCATCCTATATTTCTGAATGTAGCCTCAGCCTTCCACCTTATCCCCATGTGACACACCTAGCTGTTTCGATTCCTTCCATCAATCTGACTTACATATTCCGTTAATTCTGTCGGATAAAGGTAATCCAGCTGAAATGGAGAAGCGCCGAATGCTGACCACAACTGAAGCCGTTGAAATTCTCTCAGTTGACTACCCCTGTGCATCCCATTCCGGTCGCGGTATCAACTATGAACCATTATCTAGGTGGGTTCTTTGCGGAGGGAAATCAAGAAGAACAGCAGCTCACTGTTATCTGAATAAAATGGGAATTAGGATTTTCGGCCCACAGTTCGTTTGTGATTGGTCCCGTTTTTATGCTCTTCGTTGTCTAGTTTCTGTCGGTGGCGAGTTTCAGTTCCGCTTGTTTTAATCAGCGAGGCTTTGTTTTAACTACTGCTACGTTATTCATCTGTCTGGCTCAAAATCACTATTTGGGTTTGGTTTTAATATCCTGGGACATGACTGACTATTGCACGTTGACTAATTGCACTTAGTTCGCTCGCTTGCTTCTCATCGATTCTTGCCTTTGTTCTCCGGACAAACGTCGTTCGCAATTAGATACAATTTTGCGGGAGTTTCGTTT
Source organism: Paragonimus skrjabini miyazakii (assembly GCA_014338405.1). Classification (NCBI taxonomy): domain Eukaryota; kingdom Metazoa; phylum Platyhelminthes; class Trematoda; order Plagiorchiida; family Troglotrematidae; genus Paragonimus; species Paragonimus skrjabini miyazakii. Next base: position 105,464 of record JTDE01001720.1, on the reverse strand, counting down.
GCTACTTGCTGTGACCTCTTGGCCCCTATTTCCCTGTATTTATCCTACTAATGATTGTTATGTAAACTCGTGATATAAACGTGACAAGTTGCTGAAACTAGCTCGTTTTGTACACTGTTTCCGTGATTATCCCCCTGAACTCTTAAACCAGCTTACATTTTTCCAAGAAATTTTATCCGACTCTTCTTATCAAGATGTACAAATCTTCTGTCATCTAGCTTTAGGTTTTCTTTTCACGCAGCTTGAATGTCCCGCGTTTATATAGATGTTTTAGTGATAATCTTTCAAATTTACGTCCATCTAACCGATTCGCAAAGGCCCGGCTAATGTTTAGATTTCGCGTTAAGTGGTTGATCCATGATCCGGGCTGTTGTGCATACACCTGTGAGCATGTTTACAGTTTCTCATATCCACAGTGTTCCTACTACGGAGGCTGCTGATTCGGCGGAATATTTCTACAATATATATTGCAATACAGAACAACGATTCTAGATCATTATAGAGTCAAACGGGCTAGCAAGTTTCTTCTCCGTCAACCAACTCGTCAGCGTTCCATATGGAAGGCCTGGAGGTGGCCGTAAAGAAGACCGTTTCTAATGGTTCACAGACGATTATCCAGTCGTGCCTAATGTGAGGCCAATGGCGTAGTGGTCAACTTGGTTGCCTCATGAAAACGTGGCCGGAGTTCTAATCCCGGCCGCGGCAAAGATATGCACTACTGACGAGCTCTAACAGGAGTTAAACTCGAGTCTAGTGATTCTTTTCGAGGGAGGCCGACTGGAAAGTATATGGTGATGCGACGGCTGCGATCAATTGAGGATGATGTTCAATCTGTATGGTCCCCATAGTTCTTACCTCGACATTCCGTACTTTGGATTAGTGGGGTTCGTAGAAGCAACCTAAAAGACGCTTATTTCATGGGAACGTACCATCACTGGCAGTGGCACCAAGGTAGTACACAACGGGGCGATTTCCACGGCTGCTGACATCAGCCGAAATTCCTGATCGACGATTGCCATTTATCGTTTGGAGCAGAGCTCACTATGAACTGTGTATCAACGTGGTCGATGAATATTTTCTATCCTGTGACATGTGCATGAATGAATCAATTGTCAGAGCTATTCGCAATGGTCTTCGTCACGAGGATGTTGCTGTTTTGATTGTTATGACTACCTGATGTAACTGTAACCCAGTGACGTAGTGAACTCTGGGGCTTTGGTACAGAACCTGCTACGTATGATATCACTTTATGCATGGAATGTCTCCTCTCTTTTGTTATTGGCGTATGTCGTATTTCATGACTTTCTGTTTTCTTTAACCCTTTGCTAACACTTTGTTTCACGATTTGGAGTTAGCACACACTTTGTCATCAGACTTATATAAGATAATGATAGCGACAAAGTAACAGATAATTTCAATTTGAACATCCCTCTCATTTTGTTACAGATTTAGCACTCAGATAACCTTTCCAGACATCTTCTTTCGAAAAAGGACACTAGACTTGAGTTTCACTCATATTAGGGCTCGTTATTGATGTATATCCGTGCTACGGCCGGGGTTTCAAATCTGACCACTCTTCTATAGAGTAGCTGTGTTGACCACTGTGTCATTGATCGTATATTAGGTACGACCAAATTTTCATATCTGGACGCCCAACCACTTTCGTCATAGTTATCAGTGACTATAGATAGATGGTATGCATTTATTTCGTGAAAGGAAGAACAACAAATAACCATACTAAAGACAACGGACACTGCCACGATTATATTTGTGCGTCGGCGGAACAGATCCTCGGGAAGATCGAGAACATCGTGGACGATGATGCTAAGACTTATCGAAACGTGTACACCATGCTTATCAGTTAGCTGTGGAAAGATATACAGTTGACGGTTATTCGTGACAGAATGGGAGTTTATTGGACGCTAATTGGATAAATGGAAATACTGGAAAACATTTGAGTTATGGGCATCAAGCTCAGTAGAACGGAGATAAACGGAGAGGGTTCAGAGAAAGAGAGTATTTATAGAAAAGGCATGAATGGATTTTGGTTCACTCACTTGTACACATTGCAGCTAGCCTTTCGTACATTCAGTGAAGCAGAAGTGAGCAGCCAGACATTGGATATCCTCGGATATTTGAGCTCATTGTTTACGTTCGTTCGCTAGCATCGAGTGACACTAACAGATAAATAATGACGAATGTAGGAGGCGGATATTTCGTAATGAATGTCAAGCGAGTTTGTTTATTTAATTTTGAAGCGCACTCGGACGTAAATGGTTAGACCACGTCCTAAGGATGTTACCTACCCGTTTGACACATCGACTACCGCCAACCTCAATTCTGGCTTGGAAGGAGTCAAATAGATTGATAAGAGCAAAACTATTTATTCAGATAGTCTTATGAGTGAAAAAAACGTGGAAGCTGTCGGTAGCTTTCAATTCATGCCAGTAAAATTCTTATATCGAGCTTTTATGGTGTTTTATATGTTTTGTTGGGGAAGAAGCAAGTTTATAAAGTAGAGTCCGGATAAAATCCCTAAAACAGTGTGAATACTGGTCTTGTTTTTACAATGATTTGCTGCTATACCTGGTTTTGTCTGTGTTTATGTAGTGCTACAATGTAGTAACCATGATACTCGCGGTATAGGTTTAATCTCTGCCAGCCTTTTGATGGATTGGCTGATCTCGGTGTACACGTTGGCCTTCAATTGAAGTACACGGGTGATTTCTTGTATAACAGGTTCACCACACAGAGGACATCATCATCATCATCTTAACAGCCATGAGCCTGACCAAAAGGTACTGTGGCTCGGGCCGCCGTTCACCTCAACAGTGACGTAGCATATCCTAGAAGAAAACGTTACTGAGGAGGCTGAAAATTATTGACAGAAGACTAACAGGAAGAATCAGAAATGGTATGGATACAGGTCCGCCATTGACTGCGGAAGTAATCCTGTCTACACTTGAAGAGAA
>JTDE01001720.1:54797-74402 GCA_014338405.1 Paragonimus skrjabini miyazakii | reverse complement strand
GTAGTTCATTACAGACAGGTATAGCCCTCAGCAAGCCTGCCGAGAGGCGGACAAAACAGGGCAAGACCCAGTTAGGTGCTACAGCTTTGTAGCTTCCAATCCTTCTAGTATTCTAGTCACCTGACTTCAGCTTCCAGCCCAACCCAGGTAGTATGAATGTTTGATGACACCGCAGGCAACTCGTTGACATTCGCAAACCGTATACAACCTACTGTTACCTATTTAGCTTTATTGTGTTACGTTTAAGTGTTCCAGAAACACACCGCCTTTGTTTATGCGATGCTGCGCCATAACGATATTGGCGATCCAAAACAGATAGTCACAGTGCATCAGTTGCACAAACGCGTTCTAGGTCACAACCGTTGTGGTATGTTGTACAACCGGCAGTTCAATAAAGGACGGGTGTCACCTTGGTATCACAGACAAGTGAGTTTGATGAACGCAACCACAGCTTTGGTTATTCGGTAGAAAAACTTTCAGATTTGGCACAACCATTCTGGTAAGTAAAACTTTAGACTATTTCTAGGACTATTTCTATCAGTGAAAATCACATATGCGAGTAAATGAACAGCCTCACTACTGTATGCACTTTCTTGTCAAGGGCATGCAATCCACTTTCCAAAGCGTTTCAAATTAGCTCCACGATCAATTCGATAACTGTCTATATACCAGCCAACTCTTTTCAACCTAACTCAGCATATCGATCCAAGGTTTTATCATCTTCAACCGGATCACCTTATTAGCCGCATGAACTTACGTCCAAACGCTAATGCCTTCGTTAATGGTTGATGCAGCCAGAATTTCAATAGATCTATTGGTAATGTGTCCAAGCCACGGAGTCAAACTGCCACGGCAGAAAAGAAGGTTGTTTTCATCCGCCTCCCTTTTATGAGTGATATTGCAACAGAGACACTCAACCGTCAACTTTATCAGACTCTCAGGCACACATTTCCGGCGCCAACGCTTCGCGGTTGGTGAACCACATCCCCCTATGCTGAATTTGAGCTTGAAAGACAAACTCTCTACTCACGACTAATCTACGGATGTATACTCATTTTCCTGCTGTTGTACGGCAGAATATGTAGGTCACATGACGAGGCGTTTGTCAAAACGGATAAAAGAAAATCATTCAGCGTGGCTCAGGACAGGTTCGACCAAATCCATCAACAGTGCATTTATCGCATATCTGGCAGATACTGATCACCGGGTTGACCCCACTCAAGCTTTTTGTGTTCTCTACAAAGTCCCGATAAACCACCCCAAACTGGTCAGACAAGGAATGTTGGCTACTGCTGAATCGATCGCTATTCGATTACGTAATCCGATTTTATGTTCACACAAAAAATTCGTGCATGCCATGCAGTAGCCGTGGCTATAGGTCAAATCATGAGCTTGCATGCCCATCCAAACTCCAACCGATAACTTTGTGACGTAATGGTTGGTGGTTCCATCAACCCATTATTATCACTGGTGATTTGCTATCTGAGTGACTAGCCTATAGAGGCCGGGGGTATTTTCTAGCGATCTGCATGATCCAATTGCATTCTGTTAAATCTCTTTGCTTTGTGCACACACTGTTTGATTTTGCTGAATCTAGATAATTGTATTGCTCTGATGATGAATTATCGAAAACAGTTGTTCGTCACGTTTACTCTTCTATGATTCGATGGGAATTTTCGCGAAGTTTGAATATACTCTACCCAGATACTAATTCCCCCAAAAGTACATTACTAAAGGCATACTGCGCGTTTCCATTTTGTGGAGTTTGAAGAACATTACGTTACGGTCAGGCTACAATACTCGACGCTTCAGTCGATTTGGGTATCCTTCGTCAAGAGTATTGTCATGATACGCGATTTTGTCAGAAAAGTATAAATCATTCAGGTGTTTAAGAATTTAAACTCTTACTGTTGATGCTAGCCCGTTGTTGTCTGTTTTAAGTTGCGGTGCGATTGTTGTATGTTTTATGGTCAGTGCTTGGGTTTCTATTCCGCTCATCTTCTCCTTGAGTCTCTCTTTGCGCAATCTTCTTATCACAGTATAATAATCGGGGTGTAGCGACCTGGAGATTTCACTTGCCCGCCTGCGGTATGATGTGTAAAATAGTTCCAAAACTTATATTTGCATATTGTACCTAAGTTATTAGGAAAGTTCGCATGATGCATGTTGTCCGATTGTTTGTCTGCATGCCAAGTGACGACGGTGCGAACCCGAACGCACACGTGTGCCACACACTTCCGGTCGATCTAGCCTCTTTAGCTAACTTACGTGTCGGCGCCATTTTCTAGCGCTATAAGAGACCCATTGTATATTTCCAGTAATAAATATTTGGTCTCTTCTCTCAACGACCTTTTGTAGTTCGCGTCTGGTTAATTTGTACCTGGGGAAAACGACTTAGTGCGCCGTGCACTAAAGGGGATTTGATTAATTTCAAGTTGGACATCACTCATATATGATCGCAGCCTTCGCATTCGGATAGACTTTCTAGCCAGCCTCCTTCGAAATTCCTCGTACTTCGGCCCATCGCGTTTGTGGTACGCACCAGTAGTTTCCTTATCCTTGTAACAAGGACACAGATTACAGGATATAGAGAAAGCAAACGATAACTTGAACAAGAGTGATCTCTTGTATACAGTAAGGATCGTAGAGACATCAGAGGTGTAATGCAAACGTTCGATTAACAAACCTCGTTTAACGCCATCCGCCAGCTGACAACCACTGTCTTCTAAAAAGGCATAATAAGGGTTTTTTTGGCAATCATGAGGAAATTATGTTTGTGGTATGTAGTGCGTTAATGTTTGTTATATTAACAAAACTGGAGGGAGGTCAAGTGATCAAAGTCAACTTTTTTGCTTTCTTCTTCAATGTATTGATACCAAATTTTATTTCTTCGTAGAACATTACGGTGGTATGTTTGGTAGACAGCTTGGTTTCGTTTTAGTAAAATTTCTATGAGGGTCACTGGTGAAGTTCTTTCATATCAAGAGCAAACCAACACTACTGATCTATCACAACAGGAATGTATATCATCATGCTTTTCACCATCTGTGATCTTCAGAGTTAGCGGTATGCCTCAGTGACTTTTTGAAGTGTACTGATGTAATTGATATCGGTAACTGTACGTTCTTCCGACGAACGTTGAGTGACGCCCGTATAACCAACGACGCCAAATACCAGAATCAAGTCAAGTCGCTGGATACCGTGGTACTATTGACGTAAACAATATTATCAGTTACAAGAAACAAACCTCAATTCGTTTGCGTTCGTGAGATAAGATACAATAGTTGGCCGCAATAGGCCGTCAAGGGTCCAAAAGGTACGACAAGTACAAGCACAGGCGACCGACAGACAATGACGAACCGACGAAATGCGATCGGGTCTGTCTGATGTGTGTCTAAATAGCCGGCCTTCGGTCCGACCGATTAGTCAGCGACAGTTTGACGGCCGTCCATAGGAAGGTCGTATTCACAGAGGTGAGGAGGTTGATAGGGACAGACAACAATGGGTTTGTGGGCAGGTGACTGAAGCTCAATGGTTGAGGGAGGCAGGGTGGAGAAATTTGTACTTTTGGACGCGGGTTGTGTGAACAACAATAACAGGCGACTAGTTAGATGGGTTCACAGGGTAGGATGCGGCAGGGTCAATCGAGGGGAATTTTGACCTCCAAAACTGTCCTACAAGTAAACATCAGTTTCTTCACAAGTTGAGTCGACGAAAACCAACTGACAGCTGTCATGTGGCATACACTATTGAGAAAAAGCTTGGTCAGTTGTCCCCGTTAACAGTGGTGGTTCATTCCTCTTAAGGTCACATATCCCATTTTACTCAAACATTTATATCAGTAACATTCAACAGGATCAGTCATTCAGAATAGCCTAATTTCAAAGCTCCCCGGCTCTGATGAAATGTTTCGGTGCAAGGTTACTTGACCTTGAAAATCCGGTTGGTCAAGCCTTCAGTTTCCAAACTATAATAAATATATCCAAATGTATAGATCAATGTTACTGTACCTCGGATTGGGTTCAAACGAATGTCATAGCTTAGGCATTAATTTGTTCTTTATTTCCGTATTCATTACCCAATCGACCATTCAAATAACTAAAAGCAAAAAAATCGAACTACTGTCAGTATTGTTCCTTCCGCTAAACAACGAAGTCGGATGGAACATTTTACCATCAACCAATTACTTATATGTTATCCTTTGAGTGAACTTCGGAGAAATAATGTGTATTTTGCATAGCCATTAATTTGTCTGCATTAAACCGCTTAGATAACGTTAGTGACAAAAATGTCTTCTCATACCAACAGGTGTTTGTTGAAAGGAATCGGAGTACGGAGTGTGGTCAACTGGGTGATTTGTCAATGAGTACATAACGTGTGTCGGCTTCGGTATACAAGTACATGACTGCCTACCCCCAGTCAGACTCACAAACCATCTCCCATCGCAAACAGTTTATCCCAGGAACCACCAGCAAAAGCGTTGAACAGCTGTTTCGACCTAGTCCGGTCCCACCAGTGCTGAACATTCCGGGAAATTTAATCCGCCAACTAGAAGCACTGGAATATTAGATGCATCCGCTAAACAACAATACGACGATTATCAATTTCACGTGAGGGTAGTTAGTTAGTGTAAATTTTTAAAAATCTATCTCTTTTAAACTCATCGCGCATAGGATAAACGGGTAAACATTTACGTGACTAACTAAGGACACATAGTCTCCTGCTAATGTTAGTTGTTCCGCTACTTGAAGTCACGTAACGATTGCTACATTAACTACACCCATGTTCACGTAAGTGACCACTTCGCTTTTCAGCTTAGAATCGTTGAACATCATTAACTTACCGCATTCTAAGATACATAGTGTATTGATTGCATTCTATTATGTGAGTGTTATAAAGAATCACGTGTAAGTCAGGTTACTGATCTGTCGACAGACCGTTAAAAGTACTGGTGTCCAATTATAAGAGCAAGTATTGTGGAAAATATGCAAGACATAAGCAGTATCTAGACAAACGATTGTTAGTTAACGGCAGTTGTTTTGTGAATAACTGATTCAATTTGTAATTTCTGTACTGAGGCGTATTTCTAATACGGTATCTAATGAAGCATTGTTCCGTTACAACGAAAATTCAGTTTCAGCCGATAGCATTGGAAGTATTTAGACCATAAGTAAAAAATCTCATCATCAACATAGTTTCGGCATGTTCACCTCCCTAGCCACAAATACTGGAATTGAATTTTGCCTCTAGTGGCACACGTTAGTCAAGTGCTGTAAAGCACCGTATTTACAATTATTGAATCGAAATCTGATTTGTTAACTTGTTATGACTAACAACTTACATAATTTTCCGACTCGGTAACTCATTTTTTAACTCTTGTCATATGATATCACTATGGTCCGATATACAGGCCACATTTTTCAAAAAGTTTTAACTATATTTCATTATAAAAACAAATCCACTAAGTACACTTTCAAATACAAAGGACTTTTAATACTGATCTATAGTGGTATCGCGGCATAAAAGTTTTGGTCTTTATTTCATGAAGGTCTGACCAGGGGTCGATGCCAAGTATCATGCAAAGGTGGCGCATGATTGTCAACCACGACAACTATGTTTGTAGAATTACAGGGATTATTCTTCAGGTTTGGGTGTATCGATGTCACAAACGATCTGTTCAGTTGTTCACTCACAATCATGTTTCCATTGTCCCAATGAACCGCGTAAGCATACCACACCCATATATGTCACGCCGTCTTGCGGGTAACGGATACCCGTGAATCATTGATTTGCATTCTGTATGAGGTCAAACATCTGAGATGGAAACATATTTTTCGACTATCTTTTACATTTTTCGACATTGCATGACATGGAACCATTATTCTCAAAACATCGTCCACCTAACCGAACGTGGTTGAACCATATTTGCTTAGCGGTTATTTTTGATAGGCATCGAACAAACACTACCCTTTTTTCGTCGGGATGGTTTTCTGTTACCCGTTGTGAAAGCCGCTCATACTTGTTCGGTCTTACCAAGAAGAGAACGATCAGTAGACGTGTTTCTATCTCTACTCGGGGTTAGGTATTCAACTTTCTCATCGGTTTGGTACAAACGGCAGATGTACCACTAAGCATAGTGAATCAGTGATATACGCGATGATCTCAACTCAGAGTGCCCGACAAGATTCATAACTGTGAAGGTGTCGTGCTGATTTACGAACAGGGTGAACGTGGTGGTTCACAGCTTACATATAGCAAACTTGTACATTGCAAATATGTAAACAATACAACTGGTCAGAGTTGAATCATCACCGGTTAGTCGGCTAGGTCATGTCATGAAAAGGGCATAGTTTACTGTCTATTTGCCGTACATTTATGCACGCAACTTGATCTCTGGTTACCGGCCGCCTAACAAAACGCCGTCCATAGCTCGGTTGATCGATTTTCACATGCGCCTGCCACTTCGTCAACTGCTACACCTGACTGGATACCATAAACCGAGCGCCGTTAAACAGTTGGACAAAAACGGCAAAACTTGGTCACTGTTAATTTGCCTCGTGTGATTACATCAACTCCCGTACAAGGCACAATATAGATCAGAACATTATAACTTTAAAAAACCTGGTCACACTGGACGGATATTAGTAATAGTAAATGTTTTTGTTGTAAATGCTTATGGGTCAAACTCTTAACAACAGGATCTAGAAGGATCAATACACGTGTTTCATTTGGTCAGATAGCAGCTTCTATATTGTAGGAGTATTCATACAAGTGTTGAATCGTCCACCCTTAAGCTCCTAGACAAGCATATCTTTTATCTAACTTGCTACGATGAAATCCGGATCCATCAGTCAATTTTTCACCATCTACTCGATCGTTAAACATCGATCTTCGACATGTGTTCAACCCATTTGCACGTCCTCATCTTGCAGATCATTCCAGGGTCATACTCTTTACCTGTCCTGTACTAACCGGTCAGACGATACTAACTCCTGTCTAATTTTGGTCCAAGAGTGCATTTTGGGAGATAGCACGTCTCATTCTCTCGTGTGAACGTTTCCCAGTTACACCTACCGTCACCGTTACGGATAACAAGACGAGGATTATAGTTAATCTAGGAGTACTTTGAATTGGCATAAAAGCTGATAAAGTATGGCGATGAACTGACGAAAGTAATGCGTGTGAGATTGATTTTTTGAGGTCTATACATCTTACTGCAGGAATACTTACAAGCCTGCTTTCTTTAACCGTAAGTGGATAGTTGTTTTTACTCCAAAGTTGTTACATACATACCCAACAAGCCCAGCAACTGACCTGCTAACCTGATTGGACGCTGAAGGCAAGTCAGAATATGTGCGTAATATGTTGCAACATTTTAGTTCGGCCGTACGATAGTAGAGTGAACATTCCGCTGATATACATACGGTTAGCACTATCTCATTCCATTTTGTATTTCAAGAGTTAGATGGTAGCCTATCAGATGTTCATGTTTTCACCTTATACTTTAAGACATTGCATCTACAGAAAACCCATTCTCGGCAATTTAGTTATGCATACGGTTTGATACCAAGACTGATAGGATTAGATAAAGTGGCACCAATAACTGTAACATTCAGAGTGCTTATATCTAACAGCAATGGTAAATGCAAGTCTGTTTTTTTTTAATTTACAGGTGGACTGCTTGTGTTGATCAGTAATGGACGCAGACTGGTTATATGAATGTTCCGCAAACCCAGTAAGGGTGACATGACCTTCTGATTAAACGATGACAACAAGTCAGAACAAGTGCAGAATACACTGCCACATCTTGGTTCGGTCATACAAAAATTATAAAATGAACCTTCCTTGCCCAATGACGTAACGGCTCGATAATTATGCACTGTCTGCCCAACCAAGGATGTAGATCCTAAGAACGACCTCTTTAGTCAATCGTGGTTTGACTATTGTTGGTGTCACACAGGTTATTGCGTAAAAGACGACTCCGTTTGTGAGGAGTATACTGCGTATATTTGGGAAACACAGGGCAGATCTCAATGCCAGGAAGACGAGGGCCAGAAACGAGTATTGGAACAGTGTATACACTATAGGGGACGTGTCACCAAGGCGAGTGACAGTGTACTACTGTCTACTGTATATGAATACAAGTCAGTTATACAAATGGGTGTATGCATTCGTGGTCCTATGTTTTAACGAAACCTCTACGGGATTTAATGCATTGATCAACTTCTCTAGCCAAGCGTCTTCTGCGTTCACAATAAGCTGACTAATCTCGAGGTCTCATATGAGCTTAACTAGATGCTCAGCCGGTACAAAAATTACTTGTTCGGAACGAGATTGGAAATTAAACTGTATTGAAATATTGAAAAAAAATTTAGTGCAACTATGGTTTGTTCATTAGACTGGAGAACTGTAAAGTTATTGTAAAACGTAATTTGTTATTCTTTGCTCCTACAACAGGCTTGACAGTATCGTGGACATGAAGGATAGTAGATTGAAAATGCACTATTGCTGTGCTATAACAGGGTGTTTGACATTGATAGTTTGACATTGATAGACATTGATGGCCAAAAAAGGACCTTAAACTATAGACTTTTGGTTGTTACCTCTGTCGAAATGCTTTAGAACAATGTATATCTTTTCGTTTTTGTCAGACAAGCTTATTAAATGGAAATTGTTTTTTGTTGTTGTATAATTTGGACCAAATTACTAATTCGTGAAATGGGTGAAACTTAGCGACTGGCAGCTATCGCATGCTCCAGTGATGGACTGTCTTAACGTATACTGAACGCCTGTTTGCCACTGTAGTAATTTGGTAGATAAATGAGTTAGGCTATTATAACTTCTGACGTCAGTGTTACGGCCATTAGCAAACAGAACAACAATACTCTGCGACCAAGTCCATAACAGTTGTGAATGGACGAACGGATGAATACTCGTTCGATAGAAGATCTGATATTGAAATATAATACATAGTTAAAAAATTAGGGTAAGCATTTAAGTGATGAAAGATTTTCACAAGAACTTTTCTTATCTTAAACTTGTTTTCATTTCTGGATATTTCCAATGTATATGACTTGTAACTTGTTAGGTTGCCTCTGGACTGGGTACCACCAGGTAGCCGAAATCAGAACACAGTCTTAAACAAGTTACTCTTCAGTTACATTAATCACTCGGTCACAAATGATGATCACAGGACTATCGGTCGTAGGGATAACAGCTTCAACAAGAAAAGTGTTGCCGATTAAAACTCCCTTCAGTCTATCTTCACATGATTGATCCAAATAAGGACTAGACATGTAACGTTTATCTGAAATTGAAAATCATGAAAATCATTACACTCGATCATGTGACTGTGATCAGTACGAGTTGAAATTACAAGTTACACAATGCCCGTTTACATCACACATTTTAAGTCATCCAAAATTGTGCACACTAGGATCTGTTCATTCATTAATTTTTTTGCCAGTTGACCATTTGACGATGTTTACTAACGTAGCCTGCTTAAATTCTTCTCATAAATGGAAAATTCAAAACCGCCCAAAAACTCCTCATTATTCCACAATGCATCTCATATGAGTGCTTCTAGGTCTGTAAGCTGGCCAGTTCGAGGACACAGAAGTACATTTTCACGTTTCATAAAAGTGTGATTTAAGGCGAATCACGTGTCCTGAACGTGCACTTTTGAAGCTAAGGAATATACAGTTAATCTTCTCAACATGTATGCACACCTGGTTAGGGTGAACTTGGTGAATTCCATTACCGATCGTCATGAAGACAAATAACACCGAATCGCTTGAGTTAATCTACGATCGTTTTCACTCCGAGATCTTTTGCATGAGGTTGTGGAACTCAGAATGCGTTCTCATCCAAAAACACTGGTATCATCTAACAAAGTATCAAGAACTGCGGATGTAACCCAACCATAATCCGCAAAATTTTTTGCACAGCTGATGACTCACTAACAGATGTTTTCTTACTAGCCTGGAACGAACGATTAAGGTGTAGTTCTCCCATATTCGAGTTCCAAATAAACAGGCCATTATGTAGACTGAACTGCACACTGCGGGAAGTACTGCTTAACACTGGCCACGTTTGACTCGGATGAGATGTTCAAAACCCTATTCAACCGATACATACGTGGGGGTCATCTAGCCAGAGAGATCATTTTGTCGCCTCAAAAGCGCAATTTGACAAGTCACCAGATATATATGCCAGTCCCCATGTGTACTTGTTTTTGTTGACGTCTGATCGTTCTTTTGCCGGCCATATCATTATTTTGCTTCAGTGTGCTATCCTACAGCTCATCGGTATTTTCACATTCGGCTTCTTTTCCGTGCGACTATTATCCATACGCCTATGAACCAGCCAGACATTTCATTCTCTGATTGCTCTACAGAGCGGAAGGCGAGTGTTGTATTACTATTCAGGTGCAATCAACCGTAAGTCTTACAGGCCGTAACAGCAGTAGATAAAACACGGGACTCAGTAGAATTACAAACTATACTGTCCCATTTACAAACGATAGCGTCGTCCTTATGTGCGTGGACGAATGAGCCGTTGATCATTGAAGTCGCGACCAATCAGAACGCAGCTTGAGTCTCAGCGCGAGTGTACGGCAAACAGGCGGCCTTGACGGGTATTCAACAACGAGGATATACGGTGGTTCTTATGGAAATCTTGTAAAACTTACAAACATTACTGGCCGTCACTTTACTTCAAATCCTCTAAAAAGATCATATCTACATGTTGTGACTGGAACAATATACTTTTATCACATGATATTTTCGGATATCTGAAGACTAGACCAGATCTGAAGTGAATAATATGTTAACCCTGATGTAAACTTGTTCTCCATTATTTTCATTCTGTTATAGTAAACAAGATTAACTCTTCACATTAGAAAGCCAGCATCTCCGTAACCAGTTCATACATTCGACCAATTCCATTCGATTTCTGTCACTTTTTCCAACTGTAATTTACAGTTCGATCACGCTATTGACTCTTGTCATTCTATACTTCACCTCTGACCTGCTACTTGCAGATTAACCTATTGATTCGCATCTTGTTCACTCTAAATACCCCCCAGGTTTGTAACTGTTTCATCCATTAAGAAATCATGTCTAGATTCTGAGTGAGACTTCAGTAACAAACGTGCTTAGTATATGTAGCTGTCCAAATGTCTTCTAATGATGACTTCAAAGAGATTTCACGTGTTTTCCAAATTACACTGTATAGCTCCATTTTTGCTGCCTCGTAATCCAACCGATACAGTCGCAGGCATGACGTTCAGGATCGACTTTCTTTTTGTGATACCAGAACAAAAGGTAGCTGCTCACTACGGAGCTGTTAGAAATCTCAGGGTGTTAATGCCGAATGGGTTTTCCCCGACAATAATCGGAAAGATAACTTAAATCAAATGCCAGGGTTACAAGCTTACATACCATCGTTTATAAGTCGGACGTTTAAAAATTTATTTTTGCCGGCTGTTTTATAATCTTCGACAGGTTGTTTTTGTGTTGTCTTGATCTGCTGTAAATGTTGGTATTTTTCCCGTATGCTTCGTTTTATCTAAGTTATTTTAACACCACTGCCTTTAAGCTATAGGCGAAAATACCAGAAATCACTGTATTGTTTTGTATTTGTTCGTGGTTGCGGCTATCACCCGTTGCTTTATGAGACTCGCGTGCAATTATCTAAAGAACTTGATGTACTTCACTCCGCTTGATGGATAATTTTCCTTATCTTCGTTAACTTTTGTTAATGTAATCCAAGAAGATATTTTGTATTGTTTTCCATTATTTATGGATAACCATCTAATTATGTCGAAAAATGCAATATTCATAAGCCCAATCAACGTAGGCGTGTGACACATTCAGATAAACAAATTAACGAATTGTTTAGCCCACTCAAACGGTGTCAAACCTGATTTCAACATTAAATAAGGACACAATCTTTGTACACGGTTTTCAGTGCGCAATGCAATGCAGTGCAGTGCAGTGTTCACTTGTTGATCAACTGCTTGAAAGAGTAAGAAACTCCAGGTGCTCAGGATTCAGATTTGTCCCGTATCATCTCTTGCGTGCTGGTGCTGTTTACATAGCAAGAAAGTGTGAGTTGGTTATACAGACAGTACCCATATACATTGTTTTATTCAGTTTGAATATTCAGCTAACTGATGTACACTTAAGGCCAACTACAGCCAATACAAATAGCCTAAAATATTTTCATGTACAAATGTCGACCGGATTTAATGTGCAAAATAGGGAACCAGTTCCTACTTTGTGTTACTTCGTCTGCTAATGCTGTTCCGCTCTCCATTACATCATTGCTAACAATGGCGAATATATTATTACGAGCCGTCTTTTAGCTCAACTAATGGCTATTGAACTCAGAGTGAAACTCTTCTAAATTGGTCTTATAAATAGTGTAACCGCAACAGCTTTCGGTGGGTTCAATATAGCAAACACGTTAAATGAATTTAGCATTTCACCTGACACTGTCCGATCAACATATTCCGAGCAGGTGCAAGGCATTTGTACTTCAAGTGCCGATGACTCGTCTAAGCCATCAATAGAACGAAAGAACTCTCACGGTATCACAGTGTTCCTTATCTGTGGAACTCGTCTCCCGTAACACCACTTCGCTTCTGTTGTTTGTCTCGTTCACTTTCATGAACTTTGAGAGCTTCCATCGCCTTGAATAACTGGATGAATGGGTTTTTACCTAGTGACTGATTCCTTGTTGTCTAGATTCAAAACCCTTCGTAATGATGCTAGTCACCGGAACTAAACTAGTACCCCATGGGATTACCTGGCATACGGTGTCCCATTACCCAACTCACCATTACTTTCTTGTGGTTCATAGGAGAAGTAGTATACCTGTTTGACGTATGGATCTCGTACCCTTCGTGATGGGCCAGTTTTCGCATATACTTTTGGTGTCTTTGAGAATCAGGCTTTGAAACAACTCAATCTGCATATACTAATTACTTTTCAGAATACCATCTGCTTAGTCATGACAGATGATCGATTGGCAGCTGAGTTCCCCGTTTATGTGACACAGTTCTGACCACTTGAAAATTGCACGCTGTTATGATGCAGTGACTCTATGTGGGCTCAAAATAAGTCATGTTTTCAATGAATTACAGTTAAACTACTCAGTGGGTTAACTCAATTTAAGTATTTGGGATTAATACTCTATCTAGGACTGCGTGTGTTTCATTTCTCCCCTGGAAGTTTTCCTGTTTGTAGAAGAGGTTTGGTCCCAAATGCCTACAGCGGTTGTACGAACTATTCGGAAGACTGGCAATCTGAAATGTAGTGATTTGTGAGGCAATACATTATGAGAGTCAGTGATGTTTAACTGTTCTTGTACATCACTCATGACTTTACACTTGTGTTCCGAAGACTAAGTAATAGGTATGAAAAAACTGATGCGTTATGAGACGTTTTGAGGCGTTATGGGGCAGACCAGAAGGCAACCTGTTGGAAAACCTATCATGGACATGGATTAACTGACGGCGGCAAAATTGGATTGAGTCAGTATGGACAATGGGGGCACTTGGGCAAACGGCAGTACAGAAAAATGGTTCTACTGAGCGCCCAACGAAAATAGTCGGATAACAGAACAGCCAATCTAACAACAAATACACAATAGAGAATAAATTTCTGGGATGAAGTAGAGTTTTTAACGATGAGAAAAGTCAACTACAGTGTGTTGTGCAGTGTGCTTAAAAGATATTCCGCTGAGTACCAGTGGATACTCGCGGTAGAAATCTATTCGATTCACCGCTTATCCAAACTCCGACACAAAAGAGGATACAACAAGGGACCGATTCTAACGTCGCATCAAGATTGGGCGAAAAGCCTCAACGTTACATTTTCTGTTATCTGCCAACTTCTTTGTTCTGTATTTCACCAATTAGCTTACAGTTTGACTTTGCAGGTGTTGATATGATTAGCAGATGACACAGTGTGATTTCTTTGATACTGTCATACATCTTTAAGTGTGGCTTCTTGTCTCGTGAATAGAAACTGTTTACTGCGACCAGTACGACGTCATCTCCTTAGTACTTATGTGTCAGGTTTCAACTCGAGTAGGTTTCTGAGGGATATTCAAAGCCCCTAATTACAATAGGGCCTTTGGTGATTGCAAAAATCTCCCAGCGAATGAAAGGTGTATTCATACGCTTGCTTTCAAGAAGAACGTCATCTTCTAAGATCATTCACATATGCTGATCTGTTCTCTATGATGGTCGGTTCACGCTTGTAGGGCTTAGTTGTGAAGATGAGGACGACAGACTGTTTGTCGAGCAGAAAATGTGACGCAGTAGATAGTCAGGCAATGAAACATTTTTAGGAAGGATCATGAGAAGATGATTGTTTTGACTGATGATATCCAACATATTAACAGTGGAGGCACAAGGAAATGCATAACCCTAGAGAGGTGAGCACTTTGGTGCACTTCACGTTTTTTGCAACAAAGGACGTTCTTGCAAAGTTCACACTCATATCACTATAATACTCTCGATGTTTTCAATCGGATGGTTTAGTATACACAAATTATATATAACCACTTGTCAAAGGACGTCTGATCAAAGACGGAATACATTAATCCAATCTGAAGAGTTGAATTAGATATATCAAGACTGTGTCCTGTAGTGATTACACGAATAGTTTCACTAAGTAATCATACGCACTTAGTTCAAAACTTCCAGATTCGTCTACAACGGTAAAGAGCAGACAAACACAGCGTATAATCAAGACAACATGAATACAGAGCCCAATAACAAGTAGAGGCCAAAATAGCAGGTGAAAATTGGTGTTCCTTAAGTAAAGGCCCAGCCAAGTGGCAGCAAATCAATGATGGAAAAACCACCAATACGTCAATGGGAAGCGAGGAATATCACAGTAGACTGAGTAACATAGTTACGATCGGGGCTTTAGGAAAGGAGCATGGTCCTAACAATCACGCAATAAACTACGCTTTACTTGGCAAATAAGTAACATATTTTTTTAACCATCATCAGCATCAAATCGGAATTCCGAGATAAATGAGTGATAACTAACAAGTGAGAAGGAAACTCATCTTATCTGGAGCTTAATCCAATCTAAGCCGACAAGGAATAGATGTGGCAACAGCACAGCTGTTTTACCCTACATACTACAGAGGAGTGGTGCGTATGTTGACTTTTATCTAGTCTCTATCTATTTCATTTAGTGAAATGATCCAAGATCGTTATGGGTTGCTTGAAAATAACTATGCGATTTACAGGTCATAGTGTCAATAGCACATCTTCGTTTAAGGTAGAACATTCATTAGAATATCGAAGCATTGATGATCACCCGCCGGCAGGCGGTTCTGTGCGCATAAAATCAACTGACTTCCAACCTTTGTTTGCTGTGGGAACCAATCACGATACAGCCCGATTTGTACTGCTAATCGTTTCATTTAATTCTTGTCAATTTTGTTTTCATGCTAGTCACACGTTTACGATCGACGCTTTATGTGAAAGTTTCAAACACCGACCTCAGGTACGGTAATGGGTCCATACCCTTCGGATAAATTTCACAATCTTTACTAACGAATAACGATTATCTCCTTTTAACTAAGCAACTAATAGATCCCATCAGATATCGTTTGTAATTATACCATAGGTTGGGCTAGTTACTTGGACCATTTATTAAGGAGTGCATCGCCTGATCACTCCTGTTAACTACCGAAGCGCGAATTTCCCCTAGTTTTGAATCTTGTATTGTCTGTTCTGTTCTACCAGCAGCGAGAATGGTAAATTCTCACAGGCATCGTTCACTTGATCCACTCACATGATTTTGCTCGTTTATTGCTTTATAGCGTCGAAACGATATGTCAAGTTTCCAGCCACAGTCGTTAGCTTAGTGTGTTCGTTACATGATAAGTAGTGAGAAAACGTTGGAATCATGAACCTTAAAAGGAAACTTATTTTGTATTCAGTTGAAAATCGAAAGTTGTCCAAACTGACTACTTTGCCCTATTACTATTGGAAGTGATTGACACAAAAATGTTTCAACGTTAAAAAAAAGAGTACAGAGTGATGTTGCTTCGCTATGACCACCCTCCAAAGCTGTACAAGTTATGTAAGTTGAACATAATCTCGAGTCCGAAAATAACGGCTTACTCAAACTGTAACTAGTTTAGAATGTTCTGACTTCTGTAACATTAAGTCCCTTTGAACCATTTGAATAGAATAGTCAAAAGACACAGATTACAATACGAATTCATTTCGTACACACTCGTCAGTCGTAAACGTGTAACCAGCATGAAAACAAAACAAAACAAGACGGTTCAGACGGATCGATCGAACGGGCAACCTGATCATTACTCACAAGCGAAAGTGGTTGAGTATTCACATATGACAATTCTATCGTGCCTAATGTTGAGTAAACAAAGCAGTTAGTAACATAGTTAATTCATGAAAATATGGCCAGAGTGCTACTTCTGGTCGTGGCAAGGATATGAACTACTGACGAGCTCTAATGAGATCGAAACTCGAATCTAGTGCTTCTGCCGTTCGAAAGGGGCCGACTGGAAAGTCTACGGGAATGCGACAGCTGCGATCAATTGTGGGTGTTGCTCATTCTTTCCATTAAAAATGACGAATATATTCTTCTAACTCAAATTATTTCAAACAGTTATATCCCTTCAATAGTTTGAACAAAACAGTTAGAAATTTGAAACATTGAGTCCCTTTTAACCATTTGAATAGAATAGTCAAAAGACACAGATTACAATACGAATTCATTTCGTACACACTCGTCAGTCGTAAACGTGTAACTAGCATGAAAACAAAACCGACAAGACTTAAATGAAACGATTAGAAGTACAAATAGCAATAGATCGTGATTGTTACTCACGGCTAAACCCATGACAAAGATCGGTAATCAGCTGTTTCTGTGCGCATAGAACCGCCTGGCGATGGCTGATCAACAATGCTTCGATATTTTTACGAATTTGTGACCTTAAACGAAGACCTGTGATCGATAAGTGTCATTCAATAAATGAAGCAGCGTTTTGTCCTCGCTGAGTGCCACTTATTAGCGGGTAAGTTAATGCAACTGTGAAATCGCCGGCGTATGTTTCTGGTGCTAATGGATAGACACAAACAGCAGCAGATGGCATCGGCAACGGAAAATTACTGTACTTGGTTAATTCTCAGTGTTTTGGGGGTAGTGTGGGCGGATGAGCTCAAACTTGACAGTCGTGTGTATGTTGGGAAAAGGGTAATTTGAGCAGTTCACGAACGTGGTGTCATCCTCCGTGTCGCATAGTTGGTTGACTATCACGAGCGTGCATAAGCAGCCTATTCCTTCAAATGACAAGATGAATGTAATCAGTTATAATAATCGTTGATGATAAAATTCATTACCAGAGATGAAATAAATGAATGTACCCTTTACCAGCTGAGCTACGAAGGCACATCGGAAGCTCAGAAATTTCACACTTGATGTTGGTGGGTCCCAGCCTAAATTGATCGAGAAATCCTGCTCGGGAAGTCAGTCTGCTGGATCATTTGGTGGATTCCATATGACACAGTTGGTTGGATGTGTAACTAGGTGCAAATGTGACTTTTCTGAGCTCCCCGTGTGACTTCCTATCTCAGCTAGTAGAGCATTTGCCGCGTTTGGGCATGTTGTTTCTATCTCTGGTTTGAAGTCCCGGTTTTTCGCAACAGAATCTCTCTGATTTGTCATATCTGCCAAACTACTTATCAGTAATAGAACGTATCCCCGTTATGGTAAAGCCTATTGATTGACGTTTTGGATTTCAAACTCCGCATGAGGGGTGCACTGTTGGAAATTAGGATTATTTACTTACTGATGCACTCGGTATACCCTCAAAGTCTCTAAAATACGATGCACTGATTGTTTATTTTGCCAAACAGTTTTTAGTAGCACTGACCCCAGTCTGCATTTTAAGCATTTTTGTGCGCAATCCTCTGATCTCAACACCACTGCTATGCCCCAGCAGCCAGTCAACTGCGGGAATAGTTCGAAGTGAACTGGGGCCTCGGACTGAAGTGTGTTTCCATTCGGAAGCAATCACCATTAACAGACACAAGCAATAACAGCGATAGAGGGAATAAGTAACTCGGTTAAGTACAAATTCTATTCAGGCATTTACGGACGGTGTCGTCATTCCTAAGTGCGTGGATGAATGCGCCGTTGGTGGATGAAACTGCGACCAATCAGAACACCGCGTGAGTCTTAGCACGTGTGGATCCACACAGGCACGATGATGCGCGCAAAACAGTAGGTACACTTCAACAATTTATCGAGTATACTTTAAAAACTCAGTGTCAACCGAATAAAACCAGGTTACGGATTAGTAGTCTGAAGTTTGGTATCGTTTGGTTATCGTTTCCTGTATGTAACTGACGAAAACGAACAACATATGTCTCAAAACTACATCTTACATAACAATTTTGGTTGATTTAATCTGAACATCACATAAGTTAATCACAGTTGTCGCATTCGGATAGACTTTCCAGTCAGCCTTTTTTCAACAGACGCACCATACTAGAGCTTCACCATTGCTAGTGTTTATCTGTACAGCGTATACTTGCCGTGGCAGATAAGTGAACACTGGCTATATTCTGATGGTGGCAACCATCCTGATTTGAAGACAAAGCAGACGAAGATAAACATGTTATGCCAAATACCCACCAACCGAATAGGAATGGAAATCCTAACAGACTATCACGTGTGTTAGAAAATCCTCAAGATGAATGTACCACTCATCATGGCTACTCAAGACTGAACTTAATTTCCTTGATATCGAACTCTTCAGTTCGAAAGGGTTTACTGTGGTCGCACGTCTCTTTTTGGGGGGTTGGGTAAGCTCCAAGCATTAGTGGATCGTAAGTTACGCCCACGTAACATGTGGCTGACTCCATCGTACAACACCTTTCCACTGACCTAAAAAGATGATCTATTGAACCCAGATGTGCAGTAAAAATGACAAAATTGGGTTTCATAGATGCCTCATCGTTTGTCCGTACAGCGTTGCAAGACGGTTGACTGTCGGCGATTTTGTGTGAGTGGTACGCTTTCATCTACTTGATATAAGGTGATCAGAACCTCTGAATTAATCCTTATGATTCAAACCACATCTGTGTTTTTTCCTAACCACATCCGTTCAACGTGATTGTTTGAAAAAGTAAAGATGAGTATTATGCGAATGCATCCTGTCCACGGTATGTATTTCATTTAAATGTAATCTTTTGGTACGTAGATATCGTAATATGTTGCCCGTTCAATTTAATTATTGTGTGGATTGGGATAATAAATTACCTTAATTACATTTACTAACCGTCAATTTTAAACCGTTTGTGTGCACGCTAAGCTTGTTGTTTTCAGTACTTGTTATCCTTGCTAGGTTTATCAATCGGAAATGGAGCAACTTCTTGGTAGAGCGCAGTTTGCTGATGGATTGACTTGAAATTTCTTCAAGTTGAACATCACCCACAATTGATCGCAGCTGTCGCATCCCCATAGACTTTCCAGTCGGCCCCTTTCGAAAAGAAACACTAGACTCGAGTTTCGCTCTCATTAGAGCTCGTCAGTAGTG